>JAPZVO010000952.1:0-24624 GCA_029962745.1 Echinometra lucunter | reverse complement strand
TATGATTATATATAATTTCCATGTTACCCACTTTCAATGGAAGCATTTATAGCATAAACCTAAAATAGTGGACTTAAGCATGATAACATTATGGCAAATGTCTTGCCAAAGAAGCCCAATTTATTCCAAACTAAGTGAAAAACACCCACAATGACCCCAAGCTAACTAAATGCAATGAATCTTTTAAATTGAATGCACTTATTTGGAACTTGGTTGCCTTTTCACGAATATGAATGACCAAGGAGATTCGGTCGCCGGCTTGAAATGAATTTGATTGCCCATTTATCAAAAAGCATGCTCCTACTTTGAATTTGAATGACCCAAATGAACAATTGATTGCTCGGATAGTGAATCTGAATGACCCAATTTGAATTTGAAAGCTGCTTCAGAGCTGCGAGCGTGAAATGCGGGAAATTGAATGCTCGGAATATGAACTTGAATGACAAAATCATGAAATTGACCGGGAAACCTATAGTTACTACACAGATCCTGTTTTATGTTAAGTAATGGATTGTGGGATGTAGATAATGATTAACAAACATTTTTCGTAACCTAATAAAAGTTTTCCAACTTGTAACTTACTTTTAAAGAAGTTGTCTCGCACTGTAGATCATCTAACTTCAAACTCAAGATAACCAGAGGGTTTATATCGAACTCGCGATTCCGCCACATCATTAGGTGCCCCCGTGCCATGTCAATCGCCTCTCTTATCCCCTTTTCACTTGCCACAGTATCTGCTTCATCAGGTTCATGAGCTAGGTTGAGGGCCCTCAGAAGTTCAGATATTTTCCTTGCATCTCCAATTCCCCATAGAATGTCTTCCATGTCGGCTTGGGATACCTGACGAGAGGTATCCCTTACGAGATCTGAACAATGACGAAAAACAAAAAGAGATATTTTTTAAAGAGAATACGAATTTCTCATGAAGAACATCCATAAGCATGATGTGGAAAATTCGAATGAAACATGGTGAACAACGACTGACCTCTGCATGTGTCACAATAATGCGTAAGCAATTGCCTGTAATTAGTTTGATAAATAACAATAATGATACTCATTTTTATGAAGCGCAAATCACAATCAGGACTCTAAGGGCGATGGAGAAAAGAAGAAAGGAAAGAGGAAATAGTTATAGAAGAAATGAAATAGTGAATAGTAAAGAACATAATAGCATGCAAAAATATCTTAGCAGGAAACTACATGTACATGACAATGCATATGAAATATGACGGGACGATATCATGCTTCAAAAACACTTTGGCCCGAATTCACAAAGGTGGTTTCAGTCAAAACCGTGGTCTAAACCATGGTTTCAAACCACGGTTCAGACCACGGTTTCCAAAATTGCGATTCACAAAGGTGGTTTCAAGTGAAACCACGGTTTCATCTCCTGCTTTTACGTCATAGTTTTGAGTCAACTGTTTGGGGTGGTCTGAAACGTGGTTTCAGATGAAACCGTGGTTTTACCCTGGTTTTAACCAATCAGAGTGCAGCATTTTGTGCAGCGGACAGCCAGCGGTAGACAGCGTAGCGGAAAGAACTTTTTTGGCAGCAAGATTTGAGGAGCGAAGCCTTTTCCCGAGCCCTATCTAGAATGAAATCGTGAGTAATTTACCGATTCCTAGAGATTTCTAATTAGAAATTATCTTTTCTTCACATTTGTACGTATTTTGTTGTAGAGAAAAGTAAGTATGATGATAATAAAAGCATGCTGTTTGGAGCAGAGCGCCAGTGTGGAGCTCAGTGGAGCATAATCGCAAGCAGGTTAATTTTTTTGTCCCAGGTGTTTATGTTTGTGTCCCTTCATCACAACGAGAAGACTGGATCGAGATCGAGTAAGGCTGGAGTGAGACTTGAACTCGCTAATAATATCCAGCCTGCATTAATGCATGGATGTTCATCAAAATTTCATTATATGATAATGAACAATTATTGCATATTTCACTTGGGTGTTATAATGCACTTTCATATCACAGGCGACATACGTAGACCTAACGTTAGATCTAGATCTAGACCGAAGTGTTCTGTCTCTAACACTAAACAGTAACAATCGTCGTTAGCCTCGTATTTTGGTAGGGTCGGCACTCCTCCTTTTTAGAAAGGAGGAGTACCGACCCTGTCAGAATACGAGGCTAACGACGACTGTTAGAGACAGAACACTTCGGTCTAATCTACATGTAGATCTAACTTTAGGCCTAGTCTAGGTCTATTTTCAATTCAGTTGAATTGAAAATGAAATGAATGAATCTGCTTCAAATTTCACAAATCACAGAGCATGGATGCAGCAACATGTCAATGTCATGTGTACTGTGATAGACTCTAATGTTGATTGGAGTCTGAAATCTAGATCTGTACAAATTTTAACCTGAATTTGAATAAAGTCTTTCCGGTAATCCTGGGTTTAACTTTTAGGGGTATAAATTATTTGCACTTATGTAGAGATTTGGCCCTATTCACATTCACATTCAGACCTATTCACATACACACCTGTTAATGTACATTCCATTAGCATTATGTTAAGTACCTGACAATGCACATGGCATGCACTGTTCAGTAGTGCACTGCCAAGATTGAGTTAGTGCAACTTTTGAGCTTGGATCTACTGGATGTCTTCTGAACAAACCTCTCCAAGTCTGAGCTCTGCACCCTGCACCATTGGTCTTCGGGAGATCTCCCCATCGGGCAGCAGTATTTCCTGAGGACTTCTGAGCTTAAGTAGTATAGTACCTCAAGTAAGAGTAGTTTAAGCTAAGGTTAAGGTAGCATCATATTTTAGTGTAGTTTAATTAGTCATTTCTCGGCCATTTTACTACAATTGGCGTAGTCGGCAATTGTAATTTGCGTAGGGAGTAGAGTGTTTACATTACGCACGTGTATTAGGCAAAAATCCGCCATTTTGTTTACATAGACTCCTGTGTTGTAGCAATTTCTGATTTTTCAACTTCCCATTTTAGAGTCTATATCGTAATATTCTGTTATCCCATACTTATTTATCATTGTAAAACTCATTTTTAGAGACTCTGTTGATATTTTCATTTTCATATTTTAAATTTAACCGCTTATTTCGACCAAATTTTTTGCAAAAATTTTCCACTAAAATAAAGCCGTAGCAAACGACATTTGTCTTATTCCCGGCTGTAGTTTCAAATTAATAATTGCATACATAGTTTAATACCCTGTTGAGAGTGATATTTTTGTAATTTTGGCCGTATTTTAAGTGAAATTTGAGGTAGTAATTAGGGATAGGTAGGATAAATTTTTGATTGACCTGCCATTCTGCCCTTTCAAAATTAGATTGAAGTGGGCGTGGTTAGTTAAACTTAACAGTTAAAGCTAAACTTGATTCTTCAAATTTTCTATTTCAAATTTAATTTGTGGTGGTAGGGGCCAGCTCAAATTTTTGCTGAAAGAAGAAAATTGGAAGTGTAGTGTAGGTTTGATAAGGATTACACCTTAGTGATTATTATATTGTAGTAATAGTAACTATAGCGTAGTAATTTTGTCCTACTCTTCAGTACTTTTTTAAGTGTAGAATTACAAAGGCCTTGCTTTACTTTGTAATTTTATCTAAGTAATTATTTAAGTGTAGAATTTAATTTTGATTGACTTTCTATACTTGTCAATCAAATTGAGTGTAGAAAGTAAATTTTTGCTTGACTTTTACTATACTTATCAAATTAAGTGTAGGAATTTTGATTGACTTTCTATACTTTCAATCAAATTGAGTGTAGAAGTAAATTTTGATTGACTTTTTACCTATACTTATCAAATTAAGTGTAGGAATATTTGACCTATTTCTGCAGAAATTGTCAGATCGAAGAAGAACCAAAGTAGTAGGAATGCTAAGTATGAAACTACATAAATTAAGCAAGCAAGAAACAGCAAGAAACAAGAACATAGTAACTAAGTATGAGAAACTAAGAAAGTGAATCTATATTAACTTTCTGCCTGTAATTTGCCAGTCAGATTGAACTCCCACTCTTTTCAATTTTGTAGGGGGAGTGAATAGTAGCTGAAAATCAAGAAATTAAGTTTACCTTAGGCCTTTTGATATTGTACTTTTCTATTTGTAATTAAGACCATTAGTATCTAGATTCTTTTCTAGATTCACTTAGGGTAATATCAATAACATTGACATTTGCTGTTCTTCTCATTAAAGATTGGTAATTTCCTGGATATTGAGCAATCCTCTCTACATGTACATCATAACTAACCCTGTGACTAATATACATGTAATAAGACTATGGTTCTTTCTCACAAAATAAGAATTAATTTTTGTGATGAGTCAGAAGTTTTGAAGGTTTGCAATGAAACAAAAGTAACCCAAATTTTAGATTGGAGAGAATATTGTGGGAACTTAGATAAGGAGTTATTTTGAAATGTCCCCGCCTTGATGGAGCCGTGGCGCTCCTTGACTATTTTGATTTTACTCCTTACCCGGGCGTCCCAACGAAAATACATGGGGTGTGCCAGCTACTCCATCTCCTTTGCAGGGGCCGTTCCCTCTATCGAGGCCCCAAGACATGGGACACCTACAGCAACGTGGTTCTGGAAAGGTCGACACAGGAAGGGGAGATTCTCAGCCACAGTACCCCCTCATTCACAGCCGTCTTCTCAGATGCTCGGCTCAGGGAGGTTAGATTCCCAACCGTGGTACCCCCCTTGCCCACAGCAAACTCCATCCTTTCCTAACCCTACTCAAAATCATCCCTTTGAGCAATCTTCTTCCTACTGTCCTCCTACCCTTCCACACAGGATCTCATTTGATGGAAAAACAAGCTGGAGGGCATTCCGGAATAAATTACTTCTTACGCCACCTCCTGTAATTGGAATGGCCCTGCTTGCCGAAATGCTCTCTGCTGGTCTTTGAAGGGAGTGGCTTTCGAATACTTCTGTAATCTTTTAGACCAGGGTATTTCTGATTTTACTCTTATTATGTGGGCGTTGGATCGCCGTTTTGATTATGGTAGGTTCCCAGAAGAGGCTTTAGCCGAATTTCAAACGGCTCGCCAGCAGCGTCATCGTCGTCACCCCAATACAGAACAGACTTATCGGTTTGAACAGGGTGTTGACAACACTTCCAAGGGTACGGAGCCAGAAGTTTTACAAGTTCGGCCCCCACCATCTGCCAGGCAATGTGTTAATACAAGTTCCACTTCTACCGAAGAACAAAGTAAAACTCTGTTTCAGTTTAGTACTGAAATGACCATTGATAGTCTAAAAACAGAAACAGGTTGCCTAAGGAGTGATATCACTGGCCTTAAAAACAGAAATAATTTAAAGAAAAACATGGAATATGAACACAACCCTGGCAAGAGTGCTTAAAACCTTGAAGACCCTCAAGGCCCAGAAAAAGTCTTGGGCCAGCTCTTCCCTTTCTTTTGCAGAGGCCCAGGAAAACTCCAAAGGATCGGAGAGCCAGGGCCGATCTCCGATCCGGGAAGGATTAGGCCTCCAACAGTAAGCATGTCAAATGTTGATGACCCGCCTGATGCGCCGGTCGGTCAACCACTTATATAGCCTGAGAGTGAGGTAAGTACATGCAATTCTTTTGATATTTGGAAGATTGAGTGTTTATTCATTGCAGATCTTTTTGAAAGGTATGCCAATGGATTGGATCCTGTAGAGGAAGTTATTGTCAGTAAGGTAAGTAGTATAAGTAGTTTGTAGCAGTAAGGTAAGTAGTAGCTCTATGTTTTATGTACCTATTGTAGTTGGTAGTTTAAAATTAAGAGCAGTTGTTGATACCGCTGCTAAGGTAACTGTAGTCTCTGACGAATTCCTGGATCCAGCACCATCTATCCTTAAAGATGTCATTCTGCGGACAGCGGGCCGAAATCAAAAGATTACTGCAGTGAAGGTCGGCCCCCGTCCCCATCAAACTAGGTCAAACCTGGTTTGATGAGACTGTGTTCTGTGCCCCATTAGTTGATGATATGATACTTGGGCTAGATTTCCTACAGAAATTCGGTATGATATCGCTATCGCACAGCCCAAGCTCATCGTCGGTAGGGAACAGATACACATGTACTATGGAGCCAGCTCCCAAACTGCCTGCATCCAGAAAGCCTGTACTGCGAGAACGGCCATGGTGCCCCCTACTAGTGTTAAGCGGCTGAGATGCATTCAGGAAGCCTGCATCGCTAGAAGGGCCAAGATGTCCCCTACTAGCGGTAAGCGGCTGAGATGTCCTGGTTGGAGATCATCCAGCAGACCAAGGGCTCTCAACAGAAGAGAGTAGCATGGATTTCTTGTTCTGTCATCCCAATCGAGATGTCCCTGTATGGACTCCTCGAATCGTGTTTGATCGGGGAAAGGCACTTTCCAAGCATTCTGTTTTGCTATCAGCCCAGAGGCTACCTGGAGATACATGGTTTTTACTTCTAAAATTATTTCTAATAATTTGTTGTGATATTTTGGTTGATTATTGACCCAGTGGTGATCAGTTAAAGGGAATGATATATTTCTTTCTTTGATATATTTATTTATTTCCTGGTCCTTACCCAATGCAAACTTCATTGATTTGGATGTTGGATTGTTCATTCTTGCCAATTTAAACACTGGTTTACAACATAAGTTATCCTGAAACAAATTTGCCAGTGTGATTGAATTTCCCATTCACTATGTGGTCAACATTTGATATTCTGACTGATTAGATTATTGGGTCCATGATAAAAAACTGAACCTTGTTCAGAAATTCTTAACATCACCTTTAATTCTCAAAGTAAAAATTGTAGCACAACTATTTGCAAAAAAAAATTGCTGGAATTATTTTTGTTAAACTGACCTGACCTACTTTTCCCTAAGGTCAAAACAGAATTTGTGTTTTGGACTCCTCAGAGAAAGTGTAGTTAGCATGTACATTGGAAAGTGTTTCCTTTTGTTAAAGCAGCCAGACCTGTGGCAGCCGCAGAACAGATTATTTACATGTACATGGAACATCCCCCACGGTTGAAACGTGTCGGATTAGGGACATTGAGTCTCATTATTTACTTTTGTTTGAAAATACATGTAAATCTATTTCACTATTAATTGCAGTTCTACTGATAAACAATAATATTTTCAATGGCAGAACTGTTTTCCACCAAGTTAGGTAGGAATTGGACTCCATTCGCTATAACACTTGACCTCAATCATTGCAAATTTACAACCCCTGAACTTTGAGGTCAGTATCATGTTACTTTCCTGATAATACACGGTGCTTGACTTCATATCAACATAGCACTTTCCAGTTACTTATATCTTACCAGTTTACTTTTGGGTTGAAGTTAACCCTGGAACCAGACTGCCCTTGTGATAAATAAGTTTGATCACAATGGGGAGACTAGACTTCCACGATGATTTATAAAAACTTGTTTGCTTTGTAAGATTTTATAGAGCTATCATGTACTACATTTTCTAATAATTTAGACACATTGCTGTCCAGTTTTTGTCTCGCCTGCGTAGCGGAGCGAGACATAGGTATCACTATTTCCGGTGTCGGCGTCGTCGTCGTCGGCGTCGGCGTCGTCGGCGTCGGCGTCGTCGGCGGCGTCGTCGTCAACAATTGTGTTGTACACCCATAACTTTCTATAGCTTTAAGGTGGGATCACCAAATTCATACCAGAGGTCCATCTCTTGAAGGCGCAGGTCAAGTTCGAATATGAGTCGAATTTGAATAAGGTCAAGGTCAAAGGTCAATGAACTTTCCATGACTGGCACTGTGCTATATTGTACACACAATACTTTTTATACCTTCGAGGTAGGATGCCAAATTCATACAAGAGGTCCATCTCTTGAGGTTCAGGTCAAGTTCGAATGTGAGTTGAATTTGATTAAGGTCAAAGGTCAAGGTCAATGAACTTCCATGGACTGGCACTGTGCTGTGTTGTACACACAATAACTTTCTATAGCTTCGAGGTGGGATCACCAAGTTTATACCAGAGGTACATCTCTTGAAGGCACGGTCAAGTTTGAGTATGAGTTGAATTTGAATAAGGTCAGAGGTCAAAGGTCAATGAACTTTCATGACTGGCCTGTGCTATGTGGTACACACAATAACTTCTATTACCTTCGAGGTAGGATGCCAAATTCATATGAGAGGTCCATCTCTGAAGGTGCAGGTCAAGTTCGAATGTGAGTTGAATTTGATTAAGGTCAAAGGTCAAAGGTCAATGAACTTTTCATACTGGCACTGTGCTATGTTGTACACTAATAACTTTCTATAGCTTTGACGTGGAATCACCAAATTCATACCAGAGGTCCATCTCTTGAAGGCGCAGGTCAAGTTCGAATATGAGTCGAATTTGAATAAGGTCAAAGGTCAAAGGTCAATGAACTTTCCATGACTGGCACTGTGCTATATTGTACACACAATAACTTTTTATACCTTCGAGGTAGGATTGCCAAATTCATAAAAGAGGTCCATCTCTTGAAGGTGCAGGTCAAGTTCGAATGTGAGTTGAATTTGATTAAGGTCAAAGGTCAAAGGTCAATGAACTTTCCATGACTGGCACTGTGCTGTGTTGTACACACAATAACTTTCTATAGCTTCGAGGTGGGATCACCAAATTTTATACCAGAGGTACATCTCTTGAAGGCACAGGTCAAGTTTGAGTATGAGTTGAATTGAATAAGGTCAGAGGTCAAAGGTCAATGAACTTTCCATTGACTGGCACTGTGCTATGTTGTACACACAATAACTTCTATACCTTCGAGGTAGGATTGCCAAAATTCATATGAGAGGTCCCATCTCTTCAAGGTGCAGGTCAAGTTCGAATGTTAGTTGATTGATTAAGGTCAAAGGTCAAAGGTCAATGAAACTTTTCATAACTGGCACTGTGCTATGTTGTACACCTAATAACTTTCTATAGCTTTGACGTGGAATCACCAAATTCATACCATTTTTCAAACAATAAGTTTGCCATAACACCTTAATACTTAATTTAATTTTACATTTTACTCACATTATTATCAGTTACATTCTTTTTCACTAACATTCATTTCCTTACTTGCATGGAAATAATTATAGCTTCATAGTATTAACAGCATTCTTAGTGTTATCCGATTTCCTAGGGATAAAGTAGGCCTATACCCATTATTGCATATGTAAACTGTCAGAACCACAATTCACCCCCTAAACTGCTGACAGCCTCAGAAGTCATATAGCATAGTTTTGACATGCAGTCTCTTCATGACTGCAATATGCAGGCGAGACAACGCTTGGCGTTTGCCTTGTTTATTCTATTAGACTGTTTAGAGCATTCTCTGAACTGCTGTTTCTATCACCTTATCCAATGACAAAAACGGCATATTAGTTTTCAACTTTTCGATCATTACTTTATAAACCAAAACTTGTTCGGTATTTCCCACTTATTCTCAGGAATATTTTAGTAGCCAATATTATGTCAGATTTTTTACAATATTTTAAAATACAAGCAATGGCAGATGTACATCAAGCCTTGTGGGCTTTGTTCGCCCTGTATTTCAGTAACTTTCATTGCATTCATTCTTGTACTGAATGTTTGCCACTACAGATCGTTCATGTTAGCTCTGGATCTTTGGGTCAACAGTTTAGGGTTGGTCAAAAACAATTAACACATTCTAAAAGTATTCTAATAGAATTTGACACTGAGCCATCCTTGCAGGTTAACTTAGTGCTTATTCGTATACCTCATGAAAGGCTCCCCAACATTCATAAGAATACTTTACATTTTCAGTAGCCTCCTTGTAAGAGACTGGAGCCTGTGACCTTCAAGAATTACTATCATATTCCCTTCTTCTTTTATGAATAAGGATTTGAATTAAATTTTTGGATTCTTGATTTGACATGACTAGAAGTTCAGGCAGGAATCCAGTCAACAGAACAAACCTAAATTTTCAAAGAATTATGTTGGTTGGGATCAGGCTCTAAATTCAATGCCCAAAATACACTTTAATGCTCCAACAACTTACAGTTACATGTATATCGGATAACTTCATCCCTTTGTTTTTCTGAATAACAAAAAGTATTGAAGCCTTCATTTACATTGGAGCTCATCTGCCATTGTGCTACTGGCTCATGTTACATGTACATAGTAGATTCGGTGATGACTCAGTGCATAATTTGAATTGATGGAACTTCTTGTGTTATTTCCCCAGTTTGTGGATGTCTAAAGTTGCTCTTTTTATTTCATTTGAGTATTATAATGCTTCTTCAAATATTTCGCCCATATTAAATCATCACCTCTACTCCATGTGTGGTTGATGGATGATGCATTTTAATTAGCATGGATATGGCCATCCTCCAGTGTTGCCTATGTCCAGTGTAGGGAAATCCCTCACTGCCGAACTACTTCGGCTCCTGGGAGAATTCTTGCATGATGGCATCATGGTATTTTGGCCTTAGCTGAACTTTTGTCGAAGCCATGCAGCATTCCTAGAGAAAGTTGAAAGAGCCATTTGGGCTTGGGAGTTAGGGATACTTAACTCTTTCTATCTCCCCTCAGTTCTCCTGGGTGTAACTTAAATGCCTTATCTGTTTACCCTAAAGTTATAGAGTCACCCGGCCCCATTGAGCCATGTGGCTCTCCACTGGAGCCGTCTGGTTTTTCCCCTTTGGCACACTTCTTTCTGTTTTGTTATTTTCATGCCTTCCCAACACTGTTAACATTTTTCCATGCAAGACTGCCTCAATCTAATGGTATTTTGATTTGTAATTGAAAAAGAAAAAACAAGAACATATAGCCACAATTATAGGTTGAAGCATTGAGCATCTGCCTCTCTAACTAGTTAGATCGGGGGGCATAGACCATTATTGGTTGAGAAGCCCCTGCATGTTATTTGTGGACGGGCTTGCCCGATGATCAATCTGGCCATGGGGGTATGACAGCTTTTTGCATATACCAGGTCAATGTTTGCCTTGTACACTTTCTTTAATAATTGCGTAAGGTATCATAGGACTTTTCAAAGGAAGTTGTTTCTTTTTTGTATACTTGTTTACCTAGGTAATCATTTATCTCTCCCATTTGGAGACTGTTTCAAGTTGAATACGATGCTCAGGTTAATTTACAGTTAGGTTTTAAGTCGAGGTAGGCTCTCGCCTCATAAGATGGGGAGTATTGTAGAGATTTGGCCCTATTCACATTCACATTCAGACCTATTCACATACACACCTGTAATGTACATTCCATTAGCATTATGTTAAGTACCTGACAATGCACATGGCATGCACTGTTCAGTAGTGCACTGCCAAGATTGAGTCAGTGCAACTTTTGAGCTTGGATCTACTGGATGTCTTCTGAACAAACCTCTCCAAGTCTGAGCTCTGCACCCTGCACCATTGGTCTTCGGGAGATCTCCCCATCGGGCAGCAGTATTTCCTGAGGACTTCTGAGCTTAAGTAGTATAGTACCTCAAGTAAGAGTAGTTTAAGCTAAGGTTAAGGTAGCATCATATTTTAGTGTAGTTTAATTAGTCATTTCTCGGCCATTTTACTACACTTACATTTGACTGCTAACTTCAGCACACCGCTTCAGACTGTCATGTATGGATTATGGTTAGGATTATGGTTAGGATTGGGATTAGTATTAGGATTAGAGTTAGGGTCAGGATAAGGGTTAGGGTTAGGTTTAGGGTCAGGGTCAGGGTACACAACTAGCCTGGAGGCTCCTGGAGAGGTGTGCTGAAGTTAACAGTCAAATGTAAGTGCAAATAATTTATACCCCTAAAACCCAGGATTACCGTCTTTCCAAGGGAACCTCCATTTATTTATGGCTTTGAAAGTTTGAACTTTGATGTTGTTGCTCAGTATCCCCCAGGCCAGGCCCTGCTGCGCGCTGTGTGCTACGTGTTTCGCTCTCTGCATCAGTGCATGTAGATTCTGCTTTCTGTTCCTAAACTGAAGCTAGAATCTACATGTACATCATGAGTCATGTCATACTTGCTAACTCTACTGATCTAGGCGGTAATCTATAGAGGTCTACATGGTATTGGTATAGACCACCGTAGTACAGAAGGGCGTTTTGAATAGCGAAACTAATTGCCAACGGAAACGCGAAATATATTGACTTCTAAAGATCTATAACAGAGAAGAAAAGTTTTGATTTTACTTACCAGCAATGGTCCTGAGGCTCTCAATTTCCCCTTTCTGCTTCATATCTGATGAATGAACTGAAATGATGAATTTTAAAAAGAAAACTGACGCATATCAGACTTGACAGCATTCTGTCGAGTAACCAATAGAAAAGCATGCTATGCAGTTTCGGTACAGAATTGTCACTTTTATGGGACGAGGTCAATTCATTGACCATGTACACAGGATGAGTGGTATAGACTTCCGCTTTACATGGAATTTGACGCTTCCCTTGCAGTATATACTAGAAACACCAAAAAATGTAGTAATAGGGGTCTAGTAGTCTGTGATGTAGCAATTTAAGTTTTTGCTAACTTTACATGTAGACCCATCTATAATGTGGGATAACACAGGAAAGTTTGCAAAAATTTAGATTGTTGGCTTAAGGATGGCACAAATGCGCACATGAAGTGAAGCGAACCATAGGAGGACCGTACTGAGCAACAAAATCGGAGGCCGAAGCTGTGTAAATCAAGGTTTTCTTTGGTCCAATTTTATTCCAATGCAGTTGCAAAATTGAATACATGTTGCTGATCATTATGTTAAATTTATTGAATGCAGAGTTGTTCATTACAATTGGAAATATGGATACGAAAGTGGATTAAAGCCTTGTCGTGAGACTGAATCTCGAATTCTCAATCACATTAATAAGAAGCATACAGCAGATTGAGAACAACCCTGAAAATTGTTGATGTACAGTACATGTATGTATTGTATGTACACTCATTTCCAATAATTTTTGCCTTCAATATTTGATTTTGCCTCTAATTCCAACGTTATTTTACATACAGAGAGCTGACAGAAAACAGCAAGGTCTCTTGGACCGGAGGAATCCATTTGAATGCACTCTGCCTCATGAGCATGCTTGAACGAAATGATCCATCATAGCTACCTGTGATCTTGCAGGTATTGATTGTTCTATTTTTTTTTTTTTTTTATATTAGTTGTACTCACTGAAGTTGCACTTTTATTGTTTATCATATTGTTAATTCTTTTTTATCCTCAAATAATATTGAAGAGAAGAGGGGCATATGAGGAGAAGTTAGTGCTTTGAGATTTGAAAATCAATTTAAATGTGGAGGTTCTTTAATGTATGGCATTGTTAATTACATGGGATTTTTTGAGCAAGGCACTAAACTTATTGTAACATTGTAATCCTTTTGCGGAAGCGAATCTTGGTCTTTAACAGTTCTGATATGCTGATAAGTCATCTTGATATCTTAATCATTTAAAAATGTCATTTTAAGAGAGAATATCACAATACATGTAATTCCAAATTTCATTTTTCCATATTTTTTACTATAAGGAGTGAAAAATTGAGCACCATTCAATTCTCACCATCTAAAAATGACTTGCTCTGCTTGTAAAATTGTTCATGCAGCAGTAGCAAGTGTGTTATGAAAAGAAGGTATAATTTCTGTAAGTTTGTTATGCTAATATTAAATCACAAATTGATTATTTTTTTTCAATTTGTTTTTCTTCTTGAATGTCAAATTAATGATGCATAGTTCTGTTGTTTTATTTATTTATTTTTTTTCATATATATATATATTTTTTAAATTTAAAGGTCAATATTTCTGAGAAAATATTATCAACCTGGTATCTGTTGATATGTAATTACAGGATCATTCCATAGGATGCATGGTGATGACTGATGAGGCATGAATATCGCAATCATCTGTTTGCAGAGACATCAGAGAGGTTTCCAAAGCTATCGCAAGAAGGAAGAGAGAATTCATGCAGTTTCCAAGTACGAAAGAAGAGGTCGAATCTACCCATCAGTGATTCTATGAGTATTGCGGATTCCAGGTGGCATAGGTGGCATGTAGGTGCTATTAATTGGACTCGTGTCAAATTCATGGATCAGAGTTAACTGAAAGAACTGAAGAGGCAAGGGCAATGTGGTACCAGGTGGCTACATGGAGATAGTGGAATGTGAATAAGTTTTTTGATAATCATCTGTAATTATCCTTAACTTTAAGCAGGGGGGGGGGGGGGTCTGCCCAGATGTTTCGCGTGATATGTCTCTAATATGCAAAGCAGTCGATGCGCCATTTCATGATTTTTTTTTTCTTTTCACGTGCCCCCTTCCACCACTTGGTTGGCCAAAAAATAATAATACACACAAACACACCCTCTTTTGTACTTGGAACCCCCCCCCCCTGTTGCGGAGAAGTTTGTTATGACAAGGTTTGTCTTTAGTTACATATTTTTCTTTGCAATATGAATTAGTCTCATAAGTGCTTTTGATTAGGCAGCTAGATATTGGTGCTCTACAAATACATCAATTCGATTGAATTGGAATTGCAGTGTATCATAATTTCAAAATGAAAACAGTTTAAAAAACATATTTGAATAAATATTCTGAATAAAAATTGATTGAAATTCTATAGTAGAATCCGATTTAAGGCTATCCTGAATTCATATATTTAGATGAGCTGCACATTGTCTTACTCCTTTCCTTTTTTACAAGTTCTCAAAACAAATTATAGTTCAGTGTGTATGTGTTAATGAACATTCCTATCACAGTAAATTGTCAATTACATATTGCATCTGGCAAATTGTCTTCTGAAATATTATGTTCAAATTGTTAGAATATGAGTCATGAATAATTAATGAATTTGATAGGCATATGTAATGCAGTTCATATATGAATCAAATAGTGCTTAAAACCTTAGACAAGAACAAGTCAGCAACACATCACTGTATGAAATTATACAAAAATATGAATACGTATTAATTTCAGAACACTCATATTTACAGCTACATATATTACCTACAAGGTTCATGTAATAAAATTTTGATATACTATCTCTGTTTATATGTACATACAGAAAATATCCATGTTTAGAGCCCGTTTGGTCTCGTCCCACGTGGTCCATTTTGTCTACAACCAGTTCGTCTAATGACCTTTTGGTCTAATTGCCACTTCGCCTATTTACCATTTTGTCTAATTCTCATTTTATCTAATGCCCATTGCGTCTAATGTCCGCTTGGTCTAACATCACTTAGTCTAATACCAAATGCAGTTAGACAGTTTGGTTATTAGACGAATTTGTAATTAGGCCAAGTGGTCATTACATTAGACCAAATGGAATTAGACCAAGTATGTATTAGACCAAATTGATAGTATATCAAATGGGTTTAGCCAATATGGTATTAGACAATCAGGTAATTAGACCATCTGCTGGTAGAACAAGTGGATATAAACCTGGCATGGTTTCTGCATGGCTTTATGATTTCATTTTATGAGTAAAAAGTTATTTATGTGTACTCAGGAAGTGAAATATTTATAGTAAAAATGGAGTACATTTAATGTGGACAGGGCCGTATGCAGAAATTTTTTTCCAGTGGGGGGGGGGGGGGGGGAACACGCAAAAAAATATTTCGAAGAAAATCGAAAGGGAAGAAGCAAAACTACTGAGCTTGCATTTTTTAAAAGTGAGATTGAAGGATTTGTTACATTTGGTATACACTTTTGGTGAATTCTGTGAAAATTTTCAGTAAAAAAATGTAAGTTTTCAAATTTCTGGGGGCGCCCCCCCCCCTGCGTACGGCCATGAATGTATGAATATAGATTGATTGATATTGTAAATTATGCCATCCCTTTCTGAGAAAATAGTCATGTTCATATTCAGTGAATAGGTATGTAATTTCTTTGACTATTATTAACTAGCAATAGAAAATATGGTTACCTAAATTTTTTTTGTGTGTGTGTGTGTAAATTTTGTCGCAGGAATATGACAAAAATATATATTAAATTGCTGAAATTAAGTTACTTTATAAAAACTTTGTATACATGTACTTTGTATTGTAGAAACATCACGCTGGAAGTCGTGTTGCTTTTTGGCAAGATGTGAATGACGTCATATTTTGTGCTTGATGTTATGAGCAGGGCCCACGAAACGGGGGGGGGGGGGGGGGGGCTGGGGGGCTGCAGCCTCCCCTCCCCCACTTTTTTGAGTGTACACATTTGGCACTGTACAAAAACCTGAAAATAATTATCCTGGTTTGTATGCGCAGCCCCCCCCCCCCCCACCGCTTTCGAAAACTTCCTGCGGTTTCTGATGAGGCTATGTAAATATGCTTGATATTATTGGAAAATATTGATAGTGAATACTTTGCACAAGAGAGGTTGATGTTGCTAAAGATCTTGGTAGGCTGTGGCTGTGCTTGAAGATAGCAGCATGTTGGAACGGTTGTTATGATGCTTGACTTTGCCGGGGGGGGGGGGGGGGCTTTGCAGACTCGTATGTTGGTGTGTGTGTGTGTGTGTTATGTGTGGTATTTTAAATGAAATCTCTAATGAAATATTTGGAAAAACAAAAACAAATTCTGTGATGCCTATCCTAATGCCAACCACTTCAAAGTTTCCCATCCTACTACAGAAAAGTTTCTCAATAAAAATGTTTTGAAATCTTACTCAGATATAAAGAAAATACTGCTAAAAAAAAAGTAGGGCCTACAATAAATTCCTGAATCTACAATTTACAATGACCGTCAGAACAATGAAGCTCCAAACCTTGCAAAATTTTTAAATGAAAAGGATTTCGACGTGGCAAATTGCGAAATTAATTCGAAATTTTAGATAAAAATAAGTCCGAAATCAATTACAATTCTAAACGATGCCGGAGATTACATTACATTACATTATCATTCACAGATAAAAATTCAACATCGACAAATTGAATATCATTTCATTTTTCAATGCTGTAAGCATTCATGATAACACGTCGTGTAGATGCCCCAATTGGATATAAGCGTCTTATTTATACGTTTACAAAATCCTTGTTATCTTCGTCATTAAACAGATTTTGAAAAACAAGTATTCAAAGAGAGCATCCTAGAATATTCCGATTGCAGTCGCACCCTCTACTCATATAAATAGGCCTAGCCAGTACTAGGCGGCTGAATGTTGATGTAAACAAAGTTTGGCTAGGCTATGCGCGCACTAGCGCGATTGCGCATGATAATACGCCTGTTGCTCCGGGCGACAAGCGCATTAAGGTCATATGCAAAATACGATGACCCTGCGGTACACGACCGCGTTTTATTCCAAAGATACGAAAATAAAAGGAAAGCTAGCTCGGTATACGACTCTAGCTCTAGCTCCGGATCAATCATACTGAGCATGCTCAGTGCAGTGCGAAAAGGGGGAAATCCCTAGACTCCGGTTGCAACCGTGGTTTTAACCGTGGTTTCAACCGTGGGTCTAATTGAAACCGTGGATTTTTGAAACCACTGTTTGTGAATCACAGACTCGGTGAAACCATGGTTTCAGGTGAAACCGTGGTTTCAAAAATCCATGGTTTTCAGAAACCACGGTTTCAAATGAAACCACCTTTGTGTTTTTTTGGGTTTTTATAGTTATGTGTAATCAAAAGCTCAGAAGTTGATTGAAAACAGATAATATTAAATGACACACTCTACAACTTAACCACA
The DNA here is from genome assembly GCA_029962745.1 of Echinometra lucunter. NCBI lineage: Eukaryota > Metazoa > Echinodermata > Echinoidea > Camarodonta > Echinometridae > Echinometra > Echinometra lucunter. The sequence continues at coordinate 7,091 of JAPZVO010000952.1, read as the reverse complement.
AACCCCCCCACAAACAACAACACTCCACATTCTTACTACAACATCACTTGTAATGGGCAGAGAAAAACTTATGTCGCGACTGCAAACAAACAAAAACGACTGAAACCCAAGTGGTATACCTCATGAACGTACAGCATAATGCATTTTTGGTGCGATCTACGTCAGAGCACATGTCTACACAATAAACATTTTTTTTATTTCTTCGTTTCTACTGATATAAATCTCGTCATTTCTTCTCAGAAGATTTTGACACTGTTTAATGTGGAAATGTCAATCAAATATATAACTTTTGAAATACATGTCTGTTCAGTATGAATACATATTTAGTTGACATGTACTACACCGTTAGATCTCACCTGGGGGTGTTTCATAAAGCTGTTCGTAAGTTACAAACGACTTTTGCTCACAAAAGCTATAAAGGTGTAGAAATATAACCACTTTTATGATTCTTTAGAGCGTTTCAAATAAAAATTCCACGATATGACCGTCAATTATGACATTCATATTTTAAAAAAATCACCAACTGAGTAATTACAATATCATTTCTTCCTTAAAATAGGGGGGGTGGGGGTGCTTGTACACACCACCCCCCCCCCTCTCGAAAAAGTGTGGGGGATATATCACCCCCTCCCCCTGGGATTTACGCCAATGCATGAATGAAATCCAAATAATAATTCAGGCCACATATTACCTTCTAGAGTCCTGGTGATGTCCCGCATTCCGACTTGAGAACAGGCGGAATATAACTTTTTTCGCTGATTAGGGTCGGAAGACGTTTTACTTTTCCATTCGCACAGACTTTCGTAAAAGTCGTCGTCCTCCTGCAACTTTGATTCGTCAGTTTCTGACAGATGTCTAAGACGACGTAAAGCTTCCCTTAGTTTCTTGAAATCGTGGTTCTCTTTAGCTTTTGTCACCAATGTCCACAATTCAAGTTTAGAGACGGGTCCTTTGGGAGCTAGAAAATGATGTAAACTAAATTATATCATTTGAATAATTCCGATGAGTATAATGAAAACCCACTCCTATCTTGTTATACACAAGCTTTCACATATTTGTAATTGTAAGTTGAAGGTAGAACAATGCTAATTATGTTTATTTTCACAAACAAAGAATAAATATGAATTTATGTCAACTAAAAAGTAACTCCCCCTAAATAAAATGCTGTAACTTTATAACAAAGAAGTTTTGAGCTAGATGACTTGGCAGGGGTGTTCCTACACTAATTGATCAACTTCCTTGCGAATGAGATTGATCCGTTTGGTCATCCATGAGTGAGCAGACAATAAAGGCAAAAAAGTCACTTTTTAAGGTACACAAGCATCATGTCATAACTTTGAGTCAAGGATATCGGAACAAATTTCAAGTTTTCAGCGTTTGAAAACATGCAACGTAAATCTCATATGCTTCCCAACTTATGAAATGACGTGTGCGCCAAATTTCGCTTGAGTGAGCACAAGGTGAAAATGTGAAAAAACTGCAGTTTGAGCTTGTGAGCTTTAAAAATGGCATTTTTGCCTTTAGTGTCTGCTTACTTATGCATGACTAGACGGATCAATCTTATTTTCATACAGAAATTGTCCAATTACCGTCGACACATTCCTGCCGAGTCATTTGCTAAAAACCTCTAAAAAGTATTGTTTAGGGGGGGGGGGGGGACTTTTCGTTTATTTCATCATAGATTATTATCCCAAGTCATCAGTATTTTTTATTTTTATCTATTCTATCTATTCTATGGATTTATTCTCTTATTTTTTTTTACTCTTTTTTCATATTCATCTCTCGATTAATACATAGAAAGCTTAATGTCGTATTGCTTACAATGTGAAACGTCAATAGGATTTATCACAAAAAAAAATGTCATGGTCTCAACTTCGGGGAGAGTGTCCAAAAAAAAAGAAGAAAAAAAGAGGGCACTTTGTGCTATCTATAGCCTTTCACTCCGCCGGAGCTAAATTTACACGATATAGACCTATATATACCTGTAAATATTTATTTCAGAAAGCGGGTTATGTATCAAGGAAAGTTCCATCTTTTTCTTTACAAACTATGTACGGAATTGTACAATGATATCTCACCCCTTACAGGCGTCACCCCTGGTACCAGCCTATAAAAGCCATGTCTCGTGGACCGGCAAACTGCAAGAAAAATAAACAAGACCATTTTGTCGGTGTAATAGTTTGGAAAGTTGGCATTTCCAGAAAGTTATGAGCAGAAGGTCGAATCTTCCGTAGATAGGAAGTTAGACGGAGGGACGTAATACATAAACTCTAGAATCGGGACTTTAATGAATGTACAACAAAACCGTCTTAATCTCATTTGTTCATGTGTGTGTGTGGGACAGGGGCGGGGGGGGGGGGGAGGGAGGGAGGGTGGCGTATACCGACTCCACCCCATTCCGGTATCTAAAATAAGCCACACGAGTTTAGACGAACACTAACATTGCTGGAAACATAGATAAATCAGGGTTTGACTATTCGTGAACACGTTTAGTGTAAATTCGAGATAAAATTTCTAAAACCAAGCAAATAATCTAAAAAACTGAAAAATCAATATTAAAAGTACCTTCTACAGCGATGCCCGGCTATAACTTTGTACAGTATAATCACTCAAACACTTCAAAACAATTATTCGAATGAGGGTGCATAATCGATTTTGCCCACCCCCCCCCCCCCCTCGGAACACAAAAAGAGAGAAATTTTTGGATCATAAACAACCGTGTAAAATATATTAGCATGATTAGTCCTCTAAAATGCAAACTTTCAGCATTCAAAATCTAAATTTTCTTACTCGGTCGCTATGCTCCCTCGTATTGTAATTATAAGCAACGTTTGAAAACGTTCTGTGAAAAAAGGGGCAGATTCTTGCTTCATTCGGTGAATTATTTTTGCTCCCCCAAGATACAATTTGCGGTATTGTGATCAACTTTCGTGTAAAAACAGCAGGTTAATTTTAACACCTAAATTTTCTCACATTGTCTCTACATTCATTTACGTGTATGTACTTGCAGATGATAGGAGCAGCGTACGCCTATCCCCTGTGTCCCAGTGGCGGCAAAGGAAAGGGGCAGATTTTTTCCCTAATCAAGGGGGGGGGTTCATCTTTGCCCCCTCTCTTGATTCGTTGCACCACAGTGGCGTCGCCAGGGTATTTTGATAGATGGCAAGATGACACATAGGTGACTTTATTTACTTTGTAAATGAAAAAATAGGGGTATTATATAGTTGCATATGCCCACCCCAATCCTCTTTTTCCCGATGCTATTCCTTCTTTCTCCCCCTTTTATCTTATTTTTTTTCTTTTTGATCACTTGAAAAATCAGAGGGCGGTAGCCCTCCTGCCCCCCCCCCCCACCGGCGCCGTCCCTGTAGCACCATATTTTAGAGTGTAATACGAATGACTTTCCTGTGTTGAGAAATGCAAGTTTTCAGCACGAAATAATCTGAATTTTCTTGCTTACGAAATTGCAAAAAGCTGTTTTGCCCTCTCAGTGGGATTCCCTCACAAGACAACAAGAATTTATTTTGATTTGAAATGATGTATAATGAGCTTTCCTTAAATACATGGCCTCTACATTTCTTTTGTTCGGTCGCTACGCTCCCTCGTAGATTAATGAAAACGCTTCTTATAGACTATAAAAAGCAAGTGCTTCTCTCTGCAAAAGAGGGGGCATTTCAACAAAATGCCGTTGGGCATGGGCTTTTCTCTGTAAATAGATAAGGGAATTTTTGTAATCCCCAAACAGCATTCCATAAACTAAAATTTTTCAAGTGAGCGCAGCGCTCCCGAGTTGCATTTTAATAGAAGTGGTGTTTCTTGACATTAAAGAAACCATGGACTACCAAAGGCGCCACAAGCTGGCCCAGGGAGGGCGAATAAATGCTTCCCTTTGCATGTAAATGTATTGGGGTTAACAAGTAAAAAGTCCTATCCCCCTCCTCTCCCAAGTTTCCTCATATATTGGCATATAAGGGCGCCCGTATATTCTCATATTTAGGAAATGCCGGAATATGAAATTTTTGTACATTTTACCACAAAATCTGTAAAAAACAAAAATCAGTAAAAAAAAATCTTCAGTTCTTCACTGGAGGGCGTCGGCCCTATTGCGAAAATTTGCCCGAATGTCATTAATAACCCTCCCGTTGCCATGCCCGGTCTCTAACCTCTCACGCCATCCTACCATGCTACCAGCGGTGAACAAATGGTCATGTTTCAGTACTTATGATGAGAGATGATGGGAAACAATTAATGATAACAGTGATAGAAAGCAAAGTTTCTTTGTTATTTTCTTAATTAAAGAATTCTAAACTTTCCTTTTTATATATAAAGAAATATGTATATAAAAAAGGGGAGAAATGTGCTTGTTCCGGGGGGGGGGGGGGGGGGGAGGTGTAGGGTTGTATGCTGGTAGTAAGCATTTGAAGTGGGCCCCCATAAAGGTCTTAGGTTGGCCCCCAAGAGTGTTTGCCCTCCCCCCCCCCTCCAAGCTGGGACCCTTCCGGCGCTCCTGCGCTCTACGATGCCCCCTTTTTTACCCGAACACCACCACTACTACTACTACCACTACTACTACTGCTACTACTTCTTCTACTACTACTACTATTACTACTACTACTACTACTACTACTACTACTACTACTACTACTACCATACTACTACTACTACTACTACTACTACTACTACTACTACTACTGCTACTGCTTCTATCAAAAATGATAATTTGGGATTTTTTAACCTGCCGTGTGCAAAATAAGTGCACTCATTAACTGGGACTTCTACTAGTACCAGTACGAGCGAATTTTTACGTATCGCAGATAAAGAAAACTCCAAAGTTTCGAAAGTTATCATTATGATAGATGTTATAACAATTTTAAGAGATGAAAGAATACTCCTGACATGCCTGATAACAAACTCACCTCTGCATTTGATAATGACAGCAACGGAAATGCATATCCCCACAATCATAAGCACAGCTAATTTATCAAGAAAATAAAGAAGAAACAAACTAATATTAAAATTCCAGGAGAACATCAATGTGATTTGTATACATAATGCAATCACTAAAGTTTCTTTCTTTTCATGTGAAAACTGCTGTAGGCATTCCATTTGTACTGGACTCTATGATGATAAAGAAACCTATCATGAATGAAAGGGACTGACATGACTATATCGCTCTGAGTAAAATATATGGAGACCTGACGAATGAATGATTTACATATAAATTCAAACGTCATTCATTATGCTAACATTCCTTTATTTTTATATATATAAAAGAACTGATTGCAATTTATTTTACATGACATGCTCAGCTTTTCATCATATACAAGACAAAATTCGAAACTATAGATATAAAATGTAGGCCTACACACACTTTTGTTTTTAAAAACAAAATTAAGCCTTAATCCTCTACTTACTGTTGTTACAAACAGGTTGTAAATCTACAGAAACTTACTGACAACGATTGCAGCAGCAGGGGTTGGAGCTGGAGGACTGACTTGGGCACGCACAGTGACCGAAAGGGATCTGTTTCCAACTATTCCCGGCAATCTCGAGGCAACACATTCGTAAGGTTCGTTGCTAATGCTGACCTGAACTCGTATATTCTTATTTTTGGTCCCATCTGCGTTTTCCCATTCTTGGTACTCAGTGGGTGTCACTTTTTGAGATCCATGCAGAAAGAAGAGGTCGATGTCTGGATAGTATCCCTTCACAAGGCAGGTGATGTTTGATGTTGCGCTGACGGTTAGGGTACAAACACCAGAGTTTACATCTTTTCCAATGCATTCTGAGATGGTTGGAAACGGTTCCTTAGGAAAAGCTGTAGAATATGAGAACACAATTAAGAGTTTATATGCAAAAAGAGATAACGCTTTTCAAATGGTGATATAGGTATATTGTTGGAGTTATAGTCAAGACATATCTTCTGATCAATTTCTTTACTTTTCTTGATCTTCGACTGACAATATTTCAAATTTTCCAAATACGGATATATTGGTCACATAGGCCTAAGCCTATAAAAATGCTGTAGGAATAGCCTAAAATACTGCAACTCCCTCCCACCGACAACAATGGGATGTAGCGTTTGCATGACAAAGCCACATTTCGCCACTCGGCTCAGATTAGCCGGGGACTCGTCGGGGACATAATTCAGTACGGTATCTCATAGGGATATTCGTGATTCCCGGCTATGGCTAATCGAAATAAACTTTTTAGAATCTTCTTTACAATGTACTCTAAGATATTCAGCATGTTAACAAGAAAAACGTCATCTCATAGGTAATATCAGATGGTTTCCAAGGTGACAAAAATATACTTATTCAGTTTTTAAGGTTTCTATTGTCACAATATTGTACTTCTTAAAGTGATGTATATTAGCTTATAACTTTTTGTACACAGACCAGATTTCAATGAAACTTAGTCAGTGGGTTTAGTGCATTCATTTCATATACTGAACAGGTTTATGTAAAGTTTCCAACCCTCTATTTTAATCCACACCAACATGCTTTTGGGTGTAATATAAATAATTTCTTGGGATTTAAGGTCCATATTTCGTACGTAAGATTTATTAGCACAGATAATTATTATGCTACATATTTTTCTCCCCACCCCCCTTGCCCTTTACATTTCATTTGTTTAAATTGCTATGCGTATATTTTGTATTGTTTTTTTTTTCTTTCTATTCAAATTGTTTTGTTTTTCATTGTATTTTTGTTGCGATATTTACTGTATATTTTAATTGTTTCAGGGCGATCCAAGGCACATATACAGGTTGTTTTTTACCTTCATGGAAAGAGCCGTAGAATCTTATAAAATATATTTTATGCTACTGTCTGTATTCTGACTTTATTTTGCAAAATAAATTGAACTGAAAAAAAAAAAAAACAGAATTGCTTTTTAGAAGCTTTTAATAATTTTCGGATTACGAAACTATAGACCAATTTCACAACGCAAGAGGTCAGCAGACTGTTCGACACAGTTCGACATACTGCGATGGGCGCTCCAACTTTTATAGTACACAAGTCAATAGTGCGTTATGTACATTCGTTCGATTTTTTTGTCTATTTTGCCCCAGACACAATGAGCTAGCTAGC
>JAPZVO010000951.1:0-24630 GCA_029962745.1 Echinometra lucunter | reverse complement strand
GTTGTACAATAGTACATTTCCATAATTGGAATTATGAAATAAAGTAAATCTACAAAAGTATAAGCTGATATTTAAATCAGGCGTATGGAAATGGAGGAATCCACTAAAAAGCAATGCTTGTAGAGTGTGGCTCCCTCAAATAATTGCAAGGTAGCCGCTGTCACTGAACATCGAAGTCGTAATCGAGATTTTTCGCTGTCTGATGTGATTGAAATTCAGTAAGAAATGAGATACAACTGTAGTGATTATTTTGTGACAATTTGACGCAGATTTGCTCAACTAACGCTACATCCAGATACGATCTGTGTAACGTTAGTACTCACTTACAATACTAACATGTACAGTTAGTAGGAAAGATTAGCAACGATCTTCGCTAAGACTAACTAACGTTAGATCTAAAATCTAGCTAACTGTTTTAGGTCTGGACTATGTCTACATCTGAATTAGATAGTGGACCGGGTCTAACAACAATAACAGATTTGCCAAAATAAAAAAGGGGGATCAGATTTAACTACTAGTCTTCCGATGTCAACTAATGTTAAGCTTGAATTTGAAATGTAACAAGTTAACTCCCAGTAACACTAACAGTTAGCCAGGCCAGCTAACATTTTTTAGACATTTTCCTCACTTCACTTCACGTGGATTTGATTGCCAACATCTTCGGTTCTAACGTCGTTAGTCTAACTCTAACATTAGGCATAACTGTTACTCTTCAACCAGGTCCAAATAATATTTCAAGCCAATAGGCAAATTTCTTCATCTAATAGCAGTGGATAGGAAACAGTGGCGGCACCAAGGGGGGGGGGGCATGGGGGGCATTTGCCCCCCCCCCCCCCACTCAGAAGCTTTGCCCCCCAGTTGCCCCCCCCCCTAAAATTTTGAGGACTGAAAAAAAAATTATACAGTAATTTGTAAATAAGTAGATGTTGTCATAAGCATCATATTCAAACTGTGAAGTGCTCTAAAATACCATTTTCCGCTCTTCAAAACTTCGATTGAAAACCCAAAAAGTGTTTATTTTTGGCTCGCTCGCTTCGCTCGCTTGTCATATTTTTAAATTTCTTTTCTAAAATGCGATTAAAAACAAAAAAGAAGCCATTTTTGGCTCTCTCGCTTCGCTTGCTCGTCATATTTCAGAATATTTATTCAAAAATACGATTAAAAACCAAAAGAACGGTTATTTTTTTTATTATTTAACTGATATTAAGATGTGCCTAAGCGACTAAAACTTGCGCTTCATGCTCGATTTTTCCATACACGCAAAAAAATATTGACTGCCCCTGCCCCCAACATTTTCTTTTGCCCTCCATTTGCCCCCCCCCCTCACTTTAACAATCCTGGTGCCGCCACTGATAGGAAATCTTGTTATTGAATATCATGTTGACTGATGGGGGGGGGGGGGATAATACAACAAAAGAACTCGGAAGATCCATGAGTACTGCACGAATTTTCTGATGACGTCCCGTCCGACACTCCGGGCAAGCTGTCAAGACCAAGAGGGTGCTAGTGGCAATCAAGCCGAAATTAAAGCTCACGACGATGAAAAATGTATTGAAAGTTTGAGAGTGGATTGCCCCAAAATTTATTCATCAAAACACCTTTGCAACTTCTCAAAATGTAAATAAATACCAGTAGATCACTCACAATGTTCGGATTTCTTTTCAATATAAGTGAATTTAAGAAATTCAAGCATAATTACCGTTGTACTCACCGACAAACTTTCTCCCCCTAAAATGATCAGACTGTGCGGGTGACGTCATCACAGCCAACTAAGTAGCGGAAGTGACGAAAAAAGGTCATATTTCGTCTCGATCTATTCATTTGAATATTTACCATATTCATAAGGCAGGGTCCAATAAAAATGTGAGAATATCGCAGTGAGCTAAAACAAAAATGAATAATGCATGAGGAAGAATCGATATTTTCCATTTCTATGGCTATCGGAATGATATCGGGGGCTTCGGGAACGTTGAAATGTCCCCCCGGAAGTCAGATTGCAATTAGCTTAAGGACGTTCCACAGTAAAATGAAATCCATGTCATTTTCTCCAAAGTTTGCATAGAGTTACTTTGGTACCTATGTAGGCCAAAAATGCAAAAAATAATATAGGTTCATGAGCTTATTTTTTTCTACGGGACTTTGAAGTTGCCATAATTGGATGGCAGATAAAATGACGCAATCAAGAGATGTAGGCCTCTGTTAGAACTGACGATTTCGACAAGCGAGTATAAATCACTTTTACTTTGTCAAAACCGTATTAAACTTCATCAAACCTTCCAGATTTGTAGCGAAATATATGACATGGGTGGAAAGACTGTTTAAACTGGGCCATCTGTACTTCTCTTTAAACTAGCAGCGCCCTCATGTGGCGAAAATGGTGCCATAAACGACAAAAAGCATAATTTTAGAGGCTTGGAATCTACACGAAAAATAAAAAGGACAGTTTAAGCTGCACTTTATTCAAAATCCATGTCATTTTCATGAAAATTTGCAAAGTTGTAGAGGAATGCCTACTAAAGGGGTAAACACAAATAAAAGGGGGTTCATGTGCTCGATTTCAAACTGTCGGCGCCCTAATGGCTGCGATCGGCTTGAAAACCACACAAACTCGCCCAAAATACTGAGAATCTAATCCAAAATACGGCCGATTCAATTTCATGGTCCCAAACATTCAAAACCCATGTCATATTCGTCTTTCTCTCTAGAACTGTAGAGGAAAGTATACTGAAGAGATTAAAACATTAAAAAAAGTGGGGTTCATGTGCTTGTTTTTGAACTATCGTCGCCCCAATATTTGCGAATTGGCTTGAAAACCACAAAAACGCGCCAAAAACATGCAAAAGGCTAAGAATCTAATCCAAAATACGGCCGATACAATTTTATGGTCCCAAACATTCAAAACCCATGTCATATTCTTCTTTCTCTCTAGAATTGTAGAAGAAAGTATACTGAAGAGATTAAAGCATTAAAAAAGTGGGGTCCATGTGCTTGTTTTTGAACTATTCTCGCCCTAATAGTTGCGAATCGGCTTGAAAACCACAAAACGCGCCAAAACATGCAAAGGCTGAGAATCTACACTGAAAACGAAAGTTGGTCAAATGACTAAAAAGATTAATCATTCACTATGTCTTATTTGACTAAGGAATAATTAGTTCTTAAACTGATTAATAAGTCAATCAAATTATGTCTTATTTGAGTAATCCTGGAAATAATAAGTATTGCATGAGAAAGAATTGGTCCGTAAATGGTCCTACACTGAAATCAGTTAGTCTTACACCTATGGTCTTACATTAGTCTTTCATTAGTCTTTTTACTAATCATTTGCTAGTCAATGATGACATGACGTGGTGCTGAGGTAAGCTTGGAACTAATTTCACACATGCATATTCAAATTTTATATATACCTTTTAAAACAATGGCTGTTCTTTACACCCTGAATGCTTGTCATATGCTTGCCTGACATAGCAACAAGTAGTGTACGCAAACTTGATTCCAAGTTATTTTTTATAGTTAAAAGACCTGTTTACTGACATATTCACATCTTATGCATACCTTTCAATCATTGGTTGTTGTTGACAACCGGAAAGCTTGCCAAAGGCCTTCAAGACAGAGCAACAAGATTAGTAATGTTACCAAAGTAGGCAAGTACTAGTGTTTGTTCATTACTAACAGGTATAAGGAATTTCTCCTTATTAATTAGTCTATAGTGCAGACGTCCGGTCCAGGTTTTCCTGATATTATATAAACACTTTTCATTGGACTTCTCAATTAAACACAGGAATAATGCCTGCAGAAATAGGTAAAAATATCCCCTCAGGTATGCAGTATTCAGTTTTCTGAGAGTAGGGCCTCCAAAAGAGGGGTTTTCCCACTAAAGAAAGCACACGAATTGCGAATTGCGAGCAGTATTCGCCGATTCACATTACATTTCATTGCACGATGCTATTGTTATTTGAACATAATCACTGTTACCACCTAATTTGCCATTAGGCAACCTAAGAAATTGTATTGGTTGCCTGGCTGGCAACCAAGGAAAAAAGTGAAGTGAGAGCCCTGTTTATCTTTACTAAAGCTTTAGACAGGCTTTACAATCAATGGTAATTGTTACCATACATCATGACGAATGTAAATCTAGTCAATTTTGTAAACCAAAACCAGCGATCTAATCGGCGGGTAAATATTCAGGCGATTGGTTCCGGAGGATCCAATCGACTGCCCGGAACAAAAGCCAATCAAACTCTTCCAAATCAGCCACACATGGCAGAACGAGCATCGTTGCCTATTTCAGAATTTGGTATACACGTAGAAATAGATATAGTAGAAATACACAGATTCCTGTTCATGAGGTCAATATTAATTCCCGCTTCCCATCGATTAGCCATACGCGTTGGCGCGGGGGGGGGGGGGGGGGGGGGGGGGGGGGTCGGGGAATAAGGTCAGTTGTGTGAAGTTATGGATGCTAAGGCATATGCTTGTGGAGGGGGGGGGGGCACTCGGCGAGGAATGGGATTTGTATTCTGATAACTCTATCCTGTCTATAAAGTTATTCTCTCATATAGTCATTTATTCATTCGCCACTGCTCATGACTGCATCGATGTAGATTCAAACTGCTAGTAAGTTTATTCCATCACAACAACTCACATATACAGGTACATCTACATTCCAGACTACCAGTTACATAACATGTCTGGTGCTCGCTGCCATCTGAGTGAGTGACGCAGCAGGGGGGGGGAGATTAGTATATCAGACTGAAAAGTGTGGGAGCATACAGGCAGAGTGTGGGAAAAGGATGATGATGATGATTTGGACTGAAATGAGATGAGGTGATGAAATGATTAGGACACAATACAAGGATTTTGAGTTTTTTAATACTTTTTTAAATATCTGTACAGATCAGTGCGATCGAATTTGTGCTTCATATGTCATGTTCTGCCCCCTCAAATTATTTTGACTAATTACGCCACTGTTTTTCAGGGAGAATTTTATTAGAGGGTAGTAGTATTTTCCTTGATGCTGGATATTATTTTGCAACCACAATGTAACAAAAAAATGGGTAAGTTGATGTTGGTAAAAACAAAATGTTGGGTAAAAAGATTTGACCAACAACCGAGCAATATGTTGGGAAATGCATAACCTTGGGCAAAACATTGCCTAACAATTCGTTGGGTTGACTGTAAGCCCAACTCGGGGCAAATCATTTGCCCATTTTTTTCACAGTGCATATGCTTTAGGATAACTTATTGAGAATAAGACTTCTCAAAATAGAAATATAAACATTTTGTTAACTAATTTGCAGACTCTATCAGAATATCCGGAATATCCGGATTTATCAGAATTCTTAATGACTGTTATTTAAACTTATTCAATATAAACTGCATTTACAAAGACTTGAGAGACCGTCTGAAAATGACAATGACAATGGGGGGGGGGGGGGGGGGGGGGCTCCCCCACATTTTCGGACAAAAAATAGTAAAACCTTATTAGTTTTAAAAACTTATATTTCAAATTGTAAATTTAGAAATAGACTTTCAAAATCAGAAAAAAAATCAAGGGTTCGGGGAGGGGGGTGGGGTGCCGCCCCTGAACCCCCGCTAGGGCCCTATCTGCAGGATCTGGATTTCGCCTGTTTGGGTGTCAGCTCCCCTCTCCCTCTAATAACGTTGATCCTTGACCTCTGAAATGTACCCCGAAACTCTTGGCTAATGTCGGAACCAAACGACGGCTTTCGTAACGTATCGGCCAAAAGTAGTATCAGACGTCTGGTTCAGCCGGAACGAATCTACTAGTCGTTTGGTTCCGGGGAACGAATCGACTAGCCATTTCGTTCCTGCGGAACCCGGAACACATCGACTATCACACCGGCCTGGAGCGCAGCTGGTTTTGGTTTGCAAAATTGACTAGATTTACATTCGTCATGATATATAGTAACGATTACAGTTGATTGTAAAGCCTGTCTAAAGCTTTAGTAAAGCTTCGCAGGGCTCTCACTTCACTTTTTTCCTTGGTTGCCAGATAGGCAACCAGTACAATTGGTTAGGTTGCCTAATGGCAAATTAATTAGGTGGTCACAGTGATTATGTTCAAATAGCAATAGCATTGTGTAATGAAATCTAATGTGAATCGGCGAATATTGCTCGCGATTCGCAATTCGTGTGCTTTCTTTAGTGGGAAAACCCCTCTTTTGGAGTTACTACACTTAGAAAACTGAATACTGCATACCTGAGGGGATATTTTTACCTATTTCTGCAGGCATAATTCCTGTGTTTAATTGAGAAGTCCAATGAAAAGTTTTTATATCATCAGGAAAACCTGGACCGGACGTCTGCACTATATATATTCCTTAAACCTATTAGTAATGAACAAACACTATTACTTGCCTACTTGGGTAACATTACTAATGTTGTTGCTCTGTCTTGGAAGCCTTTGGCAAGCTTTCCGGTTATCAACAACAACCAATGATTGAAAGGTATGCATAAAATTTGAATATGTTAGTAAACAGGTCTATTAACTAGAAAAATAACTTGGAATCAAGTTTGCGTACACTACTTCAGCTGTACTTGTTTCTATGTCAGTCAAGCATATGACAAGCATTCAGGGTGTAAAGAACAGCCATTGTTTTAAAAGGTATATATAAAATTTGAATATGCATTTGTGAAATTAGTTCCCATGACTGACAGCTTACCTCAGCACCACGTCATGTCATCATTGACTAGCAAATGATTAGTAAAAAGACTAATGAAAGACTAATGTAAGACTAACTGATTTGAGTGTAGGACTATTTACGGACCAATTCTTTCTCACGCAATACTAATTATTTCCAGGATTACTCAAATAAGACATAATTTGATTGTTTAAAAACAAATGACTAAATATTTCTTAGTCAAATAAGACATAGTAAATGACTAATCTTTTTAGTCATTTGACCAAATTTCGTTTTCAGTGTAGATTCTCAGCCTTTTGCATGTTTTTGGCGCGTTTTTGTGGTTTTCAAGCCGATTCGCAACTATTAGGGCGACGATAGTTAAAAAACAAGCATATGGACCCCACTTTTTCAATGTTTCAGTCTCTTCAGTATACTCTCTTGTACAATTATAGAGAGAAAGACGAATATGACATGGGTTTTGAATGTTTGGGGCCATAGAATTGAATCGGCCGTATTTTGGATTGGATTCTCAACATGTGCATGTTTTTGGCGCGTTTTTGTGGTTTTCAAGCCGATTCGCAGCCATTAGGGCGCCGACAGCTTGAAAACGAGCACATGAACCCCCCTTTTCTAATGTGTTTACCCCTTCAGTAGGCATTCCTCTACAACTTTGCAAATTTTCATGAAAATGAAATGGATTTTGAATAAAGTGTAGCTTAAACTGTCCTTTTTATTTTTCGTCTAGATTCCAAGCCACTAAGATTATGCTTTTGTCCTTTTTGGCACCATTTTTGCCACATGAGGGCGCTGCTAGTTTAAAAATAAAGTATAGATGGCCCAGTTTAAAGAGTCCCCTTTTTTCATACATTTCGCTACAAATCTGGAGGATTTGATGAAGTTTAATAGGGTTTTGACAGAGTAAAAGTGATTTATCCTCGTTTGCCGAAATCATGAGGTCTAATAGAGGCCTAAATCTCTTGATTGCGTCATTTTATCTGCCATCCAATTATGGCAACTTCAAAGTCCCGTAGAAAAAAAAAAAAAAATAAGCACATGAACCTATATTATTTTTTGCATTTTTGGCCTACATAGGTACCAAAGTAACTTTATGCAAAATTTGGAGAAAATGACATGGATTTGATTTTAACTGTGGAACGTCCTTAAATACGCTTAGCCTGAATGGTGACGCAGTGTTATATATGCAAATGAGGAAAATCCGCGGGTGCTTCATTTCTGTCTATACGGTGTTATATGTCTATGGATGCACCATGAACAATCAGCTGACGCGCACAGCTGATCCATCAGCTGTGCGCGTGACGTTTTAACCTGCGCGGTAGGGATGCGCAGAAACATAACTGTGGAACGTCCTTAAACATGTGGGCTTTGTCGAGTCCATGGGCTAATAGACCAAAGGGTGACAGTCGGGGAGGGGTGGACAGGGAAACAAGTCCCTCCCAATAATAAGAATAGGGGTTGGGGACATGGGGTCATCCCACGAGCTTAGCTCTTAAGAGTTATATGACCCACGAGCCAGAAATTGCAAAAAGGTCCACGAGTCATAAACCTCAGGAGTCAAAAAAGGTGACAAAAGACTACCGGACAATTATAGACCAATTTCACTGCTGCCCTGTGTTTCTAAAGTTTTGGAAAAGATAATTCAACAGCAAACAATTCATTATCTTCATGCTAATAGTATATTTACAAAAGAACAATCAGGCTTTAGACCTAAGCACTCGACATGCACTGCTCTGATTAAGGTTACAGATGAGTGGCTCAGATCTCTTGATAACAGAATGTACACTGGAACTGTTTTTGTAGACCTACAAAAAGCATTTGACACTGTGGATCATAAGATCCTCTTGAATAAGCTTGAAAACATTGGGATTACTGACATAGCACTTAACTGGTTTAAAAGTTACTTATCAGGTAGAGGGATTATCACATCTGTCAATGATGCAATGTCAGAGGAACAGCCCCTCAAATTCGGTGTTCCACAAGGATCCCTATTAGGTCCGCTGCTGTTCCTTATATTTATAAATGATTTACCCAAATGCTTCAATAAATGTTCTGTACACTTATATGCAGATGATTCTGTGGTCTATTTTTCACATAAAGAACCACGAGTTTTACAAACAACAATGAATAAGGAATTGAAAATACTGGAATTGTGGATGAAGAAAAACAAGTTAAGAATAAATTGTAACAAGACTGTTTGTATGTTGATAGGCTCGAAAAAAATGCTTACAAAGAATGGTACTATAGATTTAAACTTAAATGGTGTTCGCTTAACTCAAGTTAAAAGTTTCAAATATCTCGGTGTTCATGTTGACTCAGAACTGAAGTGGAATCTGCATGTAGATAACATGTGTAAGAAGATTGGAAAAATGATAAATTTCTTATGCAGACTTAAATACTTTATGAGTACTTCAAACTTAAATGTAATATATAACACTGTTGTTTTACCTCACTTTGACTATGCTGATATAGTCTGGCAATCCACCAATATGACTTTACTAGAACAACTTCAAAAGCTCCAAAACAGAGCATCTAGAATAATTTTGGGCATAAATCCATATGAACATAAATCAATTTCCGAACTTCATAATCTGCTGGACTGGGAAAAACTATGTAAGCGAAGAAAGAGACACATGTTATCATTTATGTATAAAATAATGCATGATTTGGCTCCTGGGTATATGAAGGAGAACTTTGTTACTAAGGAAAACAAATATGATTTTAGAACTGCTGGTCTATTGGCTCTTCCTAAACCGCGAACCAACTATTGCAAACGAACTTTTATGTATCGTGCAACTGTGTTATACAATGAATTACCAATAAGAATTCGCCATTCTGGCACACTTAAAGAATTCAATAGGCAAATAAATGGGTACTTAGGTGATGTATAGTCCATGCCTGGTAGCTTCTCTCTTGCTGCACATAGGGGGGGGGGGGGGATGACAAAGTAGGTTTGGTCTGATAAATTGCATTGTGGATGGGGGTGGGGGTGGGGGCTAATTGGTTCATTCAGTTATGCATATATATGTAAAATTTTGTCATTTTCTTTTCTTTTTTTCAACGTCTAATTTCTTTTGTATTGCAATGTACACTATTTTAATGTTTTAATGGACCCCATGGAAGAACAGAGTAATTTATGTTAATGAACTCTGAAATGGGCTATCCTTTCGATTATTTTATCTATTCAACATATTTGCAATTCATTTTATTTATTTCAGTTGATGTCATCTATGTTATTTACTTATGTTATATATTTATGTATTGTGTTTTTAATAATCGGAAAATAAATAAACAAACAAACAAACAAACATACGGTCCACAAACTACTGTAGACACTTAGTGAACAAGGCCCACGGGCTCGACACGACAGAAATTATTCCCATAAGCTCAACACGAGGCCAGTAAGGCCAATGAGCTAGCTGCGTACACTTGTCAAGCTTGTGGGCCTCATTTTCCTAGTGTCAAGCTTGTGGGCCAAATTTACGTAGTGTCAAGCTCGTGAGCCTTATTTGTTTAGTGCCTAGCTCATGGGCCATATCACTTATGGGCAGTATGACTCGTGGGCTGTATGACTTGTGGATGTCAATCTCGTTACGTGCACCTGGAGGAAATTGCCCCCCCCTTTTTTTTTTACTAACACCTGAAATGCAAAAAAAAAAAAAAAAATCTTAGGAAAGGTAAAGAAAAAAAGGAAAAAAATCTGGACAAGCAACACCTGAAAAAGCTGAGGACATTTTCTTTGTCAGCCAATTTCTCCAGTATCCCCAGAGCCCACAAGAAATAAATGAAAGAATAAATGAATAAAATGGATAGATGGCCCTGTGTACGTACACCTAATTTTTCCTCTTTGCCCACCTATATTTTCTGCTCCTTTGTTCTCTTTGCCCTTAACTTTCATCGACATTTTTCCTCTCTTCCTGTGAACATATCTTTACAAGAACAAAACCAATCTAAAAAAAAAAAAACAAATAAATCCAAACTTTTGTTGTCGCTTTTCCTCTTTGGCCACCTATATTTTCTGCTCCATTGCTCTCTTTGCCCTTAACTTTCATTCGCTTCTTTCCTCTCTCATTAATTGAACATACAGTTAACTTTGCATAATTCGAAGTCGCATAAGTCGAACTTTCTACAACTCGAATATTTTTTTTTAACCAAACTATACAACATGTGTTATTTACATTTCCTAAGTCGAATTCTGCTTAACTCGAACTATTTTTTATGCTCCCAACAGACATTCCTGCCAACAGATTCGACTTTTGGAAAGTTAACTGTATATTCACAAGAACAAAACCAATAAAAAAAATCCAAACATTTGCTGTCACTTTACCAGGGGCGGATTGGGATTTGGAGATTTTTTTATTTGGGGGGGGGGTATATTCTCACTGGACAGGATAAACTTTGGGAGCTGGATCAGCCAGTTGATATCGGGCTGAGTGGGCTCGCCTCATCAAAATTCCACCAAACAATTTCATTCCCAGTCCAGTCCACCCCTGATGTGCTCTATCCTTCACTGCCTCATTCCCTTCCTCCTCTCACTCAAAATCCTTATTTTTCTGCAGAATTTTTGTTCACTCACCTCTCTCGCCTCTCTTTGATCTGTTGCTCCCTCGCGCATCTCATTTTCCTATAATACATCGACAGAAAAAAAAAAATCGTCAAAAAAGTCGATCATCCCCCACTCCTCAAAGTGGATTTACGCCGGTGGAAGATACAGTACCTATTTTAAAACTAACAGTAAGAAAGGGGAGCAGACAATAAATGCCTTTTCCATACATTTACTTTTTGATATTAATTGCCTTTCAACAAGAACTGAATTCTAAGGACAGCAGTAATAAATTAATTTATTCCTTTTATGCATCGAAGGGGCTAGTTGGTTTTATTTTTGCATGGCTCCAACCGGTCAGGAGGCCAAGAGACACTGCAAGAAAGCATGTTACGTGCTTGACTAAAAATTATCCTAAACTTCATGTATGGGTTAAGAGGCGGAGGCCGCAGGTGCAAATGGGACCTCTAGTAAAGTGCACATCCCACTCATATATATGTAGTCTATGTTTTATTCTTTAGAGAAATACTAATATTAATATATTTCGATTTTCTTCTTTATTATTACTGTCAGGTACCGAGTCTGAGGAGGAACCAGGAGAACCGACAAAAAGAAAAGCCATCAACCCCCCTGAAGACACCGCTGAGCCACGTCAACAAACCAACGAACCCCTCCGAGCAATCAAAAAAACCCCAGGACAACCGACAAACCTTGATAAACCACCCTCTAGCACGAGGAGGAATACTTCGTCATGTTCGTGCTGGGCTGTCATTGCAATCATCGTCGCTATTCTCTACATGACTTCATGAATATAATCTAGTTCAAATGGCGATTGGGTCTCTCTTCCACCCACGATGCCTCATGAACATGATGAAGGTTTGTATAGAAATGTGTATATACTTGTATGATAAACCATATTACTGAATATAAAGCACTTATCATAAAACTTCTCAGAATTATTGAAATCACAAAAGACGGCAGCAACTGCAAAGCAGTAATGGGAAGGCATTTTGGAGAATTCCCGTTTTATTTATACCTTAAACTATTTTTCAGTGATGTTGCTCATTGTTTGTATGCGATAGGAGACATAGGACCCATAGGAGCCATTCTTTTTCATTTTCATTTTCCACTCTCTTTGATTATTTATTTCTTTTCTGTCATTATATATTTGACATTCACATTTCTATTTTTTCTGTTTATATGTTATTATACTTTTAATCTTCTGTGGTGGTCTTATTCTTTATCACTGCATACAATTCAGTATAAAATGCCTGTCAAACATGGTTATGGATTATGTTGTTGTGATCTTTATTTGCATATTTGTGGGGGGGGGGGGTTTGTTTTCATATTTCTTTTTTTTTTCCATTTGCTGAATGCTAATGAATCTCAATATTGTTCTTTCTACATTCATAATTTTCAAATAAACAGAAACACACATTAAATCATTACCATAAGATGAAAAACACTGCACAAATGTCAAAACTGTATGCCTATTCATGATATTGTATGCCAAGACTCTTCCCACGTCATGTCCGGTGCGAAGTGGAATGCTGTTTACACGAATTTGAATGTTGTTTACACAGATTACTTAATTTAATGATCTTTCTGCACTTTTGTATTCTAAAAATAGTAAATCGCATGCTAAAAGAATCAAATTGAACAAAAATATTTGCTTTTTAAATTTTGATCCACATTGTAAATCAATTTCGCGTGAAACTGAATGAAAATATCGTTGATTCCGTTGATAAGTACACGAAGATGGGCGGGAAAACCTATATTAATATCAAAACTTCAACTCGATTAAAGTCCAAGCATTCTATTGTGTTACCAGTGATGTAACATGGGTACATGCGTAAAGCTGTATATAATTCCGAGAGTTATGAAATAAAACTTCCCAAAAAATTACCAATTGATACAAATAAGTAAGCATGGTAAGAGTATCTTTCAAGTGAAAAGACTTTTACAAGTTTTTTTGTTAGGCTTTTTACTTTCTTCGAATATGTTCTTACTTCAGTTCTTGGCTAAAACCATGACAATGACCATGATAATGCAGGATGCTGTTAACCCATTCGTGACAGGAATTATTTAAAGCCTGATTTGATCAGCTTTTATTCTTCAATGGCAACACCAACATTTTAATTTTATTGCTACAATTTTCTTATAAAACGTCATGTATCTGAAATGAAAATAAATTGACAGAAATTATGATTAGAAGTCAAAAAGTTGCCAATTTGCAGGGGAAAGCGGTGATTTTAAACTTTCTATCACATTGCCAATTTAAGGATTTTAAGGCTTATTTTCCTTTAAAACATTTTCAGCATCAAACAATAAATATTGACGCAACCAAAATGGGCACCGTAAGTGTAGAATTTTTTGCTCTTTCTGCTCATGTATTTGGTATGATTTTAGGGCTTTGAATCAAAGGTATTAGACCAAACCACAAAATGTGGACCTCTGTCACGAATGGGTTAAGGCCATTGTAATTATGAGGGAAACTGTTAAGTTATCCTGAATGTCTGACTGTTATGAAAACAAATACCGTCAGCTCCAATTTGTAATGTTATGAAATAATCAAGTGCAAAGATCTAGCTGGAAACACGTCCCCTAAAACAGAGAGAATAAAGACAAAAAACATTTTACATCACAATTTGGTCTAAAAAATTTTAAAATCTAAGTTTACATTTCAAATAGTAAAGAATTTCAAACAGAGGCTGTCGAACGTTTTTTTTTTTTTTTGGGGGGGGGGAGGTGGGCCGTCAAAAAGATATTTGTAGCCCCTTTTCAAGTCTACTTCAATGATAACCATAATAATGATGATAACAATAATAATAATAATAATAATAATAATAATAATAATAATAATAATAACAATAATAATAATAACAATAATAAATAATAATGATAATAATAAAAAGGATGAGTGTGTGTGTGTGTGTGTGTGTGTGTGGGAGTGGGTTGGCGGAAAATAATTTGATTTTTTTTTTAAAATATATAATAATAGTAGGGGAAGGGGAAGGCTTCTTGATGTAATATCCAAGTCCTTTGGAAGCGCATAGAGACGTTATATCATAATGTGATATGCGCTATACAAGAACTGTATATTATTATTATTATTATTATTTGTTATACTTGTTTTGTATTTGTTATACCATTTTAATTTGTAACGTCAACCCCGGCCCAAGCATGTTACCTTGCCCTAAACCTGAACTTAAAACCAAAATGTGACTCAAGTCCTAAGCTTGCATCTTTGATGAATTGACAACTAGAATAAATGCCAGATAATCAATGTACACATGAATTGACAATGTTTGTAACAAATTTGATTATTGCATGGGTATAACTTTCATAAGGTTTACCTTCAACAGAGAAGATATACTTTATTTCTAGGTTCAGGAGCATTATTAGTCATTAACACAGGCAGGATCCCCTGCAGTTCCTCCCAACATATGACTAGACTTTAGCATGCAAATATACTATCTGCATGAGATTTGTCTAGAACAGCAAGTATAAATAATAATAATAATAATATACAGTTCTTGTATAGCGCATATCACATTATGATATAACGTCTCTATGCGCTTCCAAAGGACTTGGATATTATTACCCTGGCTTTAGCCCGGCAGCCGCCAGCGCGCAAGCATTTCAAGGAATGAATTCCTGCCAGGTACCCATTCACCTCACCTGGGTTGAGTGCAGCACGATGTGGATGAATTTCTTGCTGAAGGAAATTAACGCCATGGCTGGGATTCGAACCCACGACCCTCTGATTGAAAGACGAGAGTCAGAACCACCAGACCACTACTCTAGGAGTGGGATTATGTACAGTCATTTTGTGTTTGTGGAAGAATATGCAAGACAATATTAGATGATATTTGTTTTTTTCCCGCCTCTATCATTTGTATATAAAAAAAAAAAGAAGAAAAAAAAAAAGTGTGTGTGTGTGTGTGTGTGGGGGGGGGGGGGGTCATACAACATTTAACTGGCTAGTTCCGCAGCCTATGCCAATAGCAATACTTTTCATTTGACTCTCCTAATAATGATGTTCTGTACCGTAATCCTATGGCGATTGCTAAGAAATTTCGACGCAATAACCAATTCCATTCTCATAGTCCTCGAAGCTCTTCCGATTATCACTTGCCTTTATACAGAACTAATGTTGGTATGATAAGTTTTTTTTTTATATAGGGGATGCAAGAACTGGAATGAAATTGCACCCAGATAAAGTCAAGTCCATCCTTAAATTCACTCAAACGTAACTACCACATTTACCGAAGTAATATTCGGCTCTTTGTTTGGCATTATACCTTGTCTATGTTGGGCTTGTCCTGATTGATTAACTTCTATTATAAATCGTTATTATCTTTATTTTTATTATAAAATGTTATATTATATAATCATATCCATTCAATATGCCCATCTTTATGTATATGATACTGTATCTTAATACTAAAGGTGGCGGCTGTTTATAAAGCTTTTTGTTTTTCTTGCTGTCTCCTCTATCTTGTGATTTTACACTTTGTATCTTCATTCATAAGTATTTTTAAACTAATGACGGAAATAAATGAAATGAATGAAACTTACACATCGAAACCATATCTTGATAAACTTGTCACACCAAAATCATCGGGATTGCTGTGAAACGCTTGATAATGATTGTGAAACTTTCCATGCGAAACTTATTTGGACAGAGCGTCAACGCCTGCCAGTGGCACGAGTTAGAATAGATGAAGGGCGAATTATTTCTTTCGTCGTAGATTATATGCCCTATAATGATAGAATTCAGTGTAAAAGAAGGGGCATGTCAATTTGATATATTTCTTGTTCAGTTCAGTTTAAACAAATTTATTTCCAATTATTCAGATAAAGAGCAAAATGATGAAACAAGAAATTGACATTCATGGTATTGATAACAAAATATGACATAATATACAATCATCGTAATTACGTAAATAATTGAAGGACACATCTCTAAAAGCAAAAGGGATCGATTAATAACATGGCACAACGGTTTTGATATTCATCGAATAGCACTTGTAATTACCCTTGGACTGAATTCATCTAAACCTGCAGATTTGTTATTTTTAAACGAGTTAACAATGTTTCATATTTCATTTTTGTCTGAAGGATCTAAAGATAAAGGATAGTCAGGAGGAGTATTCATGTATGTCCGAAAGTCAGTACTACACTGTGGTATATTATTAGCAAGAGTCGGACAAATATTAGCGAAAAAATTATTAAATGAATTACTTATAGATAAATGATAAGTCACCATGATTTTGTCCATGCTGAATGCAGAAACTGAGCACTCATGAACTTTCTTTTTATAAGGCTGTTTATGGTATCCCATGTACGTCTGATATTTGATTTATATCGCATGAATTTGTCAGAAAAATATTTAATCTTTGTCATCCTGACTAGCGTCGATATTGTTTGTATTGCGACTCGTTTTGATGAGCCGGATTTTTAAGTACCACTTGTATAGCTTGTTGTTATGTTTGATAGATTGTAATAAACCGTTTACCATCCAACATTGTATTTTCTGTCTTTGTTTCTTTTCTGTTTTAAGGTAAAATTCAAATCATACAGTTTACAGATTTAATGTGGTATATGCTATATTAGGATCTCCATTCATTATAACGTCACTTCAATCTACGTCTTGTTTATCTTTCTTAAAATTGCCAGTGGTATTCTGGTTTACAACACGATAGAAACTAGCATGATTTTTCTTCATCCTTGTACATACTCTAATGACACTTAATAATTTTCTGAAGGTACTTCCCCCGTCTGCCTTTCTGCTGTATCATACGTTGCTCTTTTGTTTTAAATACGCTCATTGTGTTATTGTATTGGAGCAAGTAAAGATCATTATCAAGTGAACCTACTACTCTTCACACCTATTTATTTCTGATGTACTGTACAGTTTTAATACTGGTACAATATACATAAAGAGCTTTCTTCCAAAAGGCGCTACTTCCACCTCTGTAACTTCAGAGAAAAAGGTATTTGTTTGCGAATTTGTACTAGCGTCTATGGAAAAGTGATATTAAAAGCTACGTTTTTTGTTATTGCTGTCAAAATTTAGGTTAATAATTTTTGTTCAAAAACAAGTACCTGCCTAGGCAATGGTCTGAGATCAATGACTCAATTTTCATCAAAATTGGTTTTAGCACCGTTTTGGTAGCGGGCTCGTTATAATATGACATCTTGATTAAGATCAAAATATTGGTATCAGTGATATACCCTGAATATGATAAAACAAGTGAAGACGTTTGATTTGAGTACAATGAAAAGAGATGATTTTGAAATGTGTTTTAAAAAAGTGACCGAGAGAGAGAGAGAGAGAGAGAGAGAGAGAGAGAGAGACAGAGACAGAGACAGAGACAGACAGAGACAGAGACAGAGGGGAAAACGAGAACAATAGCAGAAGAACGTAGAAAGCGGGGGGTTTCCCGCCGTTTTCGTAGACATAGCAAACGAACGCCAACGCTGCCACTGATGAATAGTTAACAAAACATCATTGTGCTTTGTGTTATTTTGGGTACGTCTCTTGCAATGGTACCCTGCATAGGCGGCGATCCCCCCCCCCCCCCCCCGGGGGGGGGGGGCATGTCCCCCTCGATCTTTTCTGGGGATCGTCCCCCCTCGATTTTCAAAGGCTTATATATTATTTCTCAATTTTGAGTCAGCTGACCAACTTTAGGCCAACCATTTAAATATTCTATAGGCCTAGAATGCATTTTGATGGCAAAATCAGGCTTCTTTTCATTATTTTCTGCGATAATTTTTAGCTCGCTCGCTTTGCTCGCTCGCATAATGTCAATTGTCCCCCTCTCACTTTTCGAAACATATTTTCGGCGGAGGCCTTCCGGGTTTCCGTCCCCCCCCCCCCCCCCACTCGTGACATGAAATCGCCGCCACTGGTACTCTGTCATAAAAATCCCCGTTCCGAGGAAATTCAAATCCATAAATACATTGACACACTCATGCACGTCAATTCTAGTTTATCCAGAGAGTTTTCATGGAATGAGGGTAAAGTCATATATTTATCAATTTAGTGTGTATAACAAGACCAAATGTGCATAAGTAATTATTCGTTGCCATTTCAGTCTACATGGTATTTGCGAACAAATTTGTATATGTAGGTACGTTCTCTTTCTTTTTTTCTCATTTATTAGAAATTAAGTATTTATGATAGAAATAGGTATGATACATAAAATACAAATCTTAAGTATGATCGTATGCTGTTAATTAGAAGCAGAGGTACTATAACTCCTTCCTTAGACAATGGTACATTTTGTTTCTTCCCTTGTGAAGGCATCTATATTTCTTAATTTTAGGTTTACCTTGCCGGGATATTCTGTCATTTCTGATGAGTGATAGAGCTGACATCGATAGATGCTATAGCAGGCAGAGCATGTATAGCTATAGGAAGTACAAAACTAAATGAAGACCTACACTTTGCTTAATGGAATGAGTAATGGAATAAACATGTTGAATAAATTTCCTGGAAATGCTAGTTTGTTGTTGTTTAGTGTCCAAAATTGATTCTCAAATACCAGGAAAAGGTGCGTTTGAGATGGCGAATATTAAAGACCTCACGCTGGCAGCTCTCGCCCAAGATATTGGCATAAACCCCAAGTTAAGCAAGCTCGGACTCCTTCTCGGCTTTAGCCTTGCAGATATCGAAAGATACGTCGCAAAGAACAACGCGGGAGGCAATGTCACCTGGCTCGGAACCCAACAGATGCTGGTGGACTGGCGAGAAAGAACACGACAAGATCAAAGGATTCAGCTGAGGGCGGCCCTGGAGAAAGCAGAATTAACCAATCTCGCTGAGAAATATTTCGATTAAGATTTCTACATCTACAACCCAATTAACATGAAAGCATAGCAGCCTTAGTAAAGGGTAACGAGCTGACATCGATTTATCCCTCATATAGAATTATTGCAGGTGTAAAGCAACCGGTATAAATGGAAGACAGTAATTATTAAGGAGGGTTTTCCTGAATGAGTATTTAACACATGTCTTTAAACCTCGGTCATATCAGTGGCAGGTGAAAGTAACCCTGCAGATCACCATCACGTGCATGACAATCGTTGAGAGTGTGAACTTTTAATAATTTTTAAACATACTATGTATGTAACTTGGGCTGTGTAAATAACTGAGAGTATCAAGAAATTATCTGTATTGGAAAATGCACAAACAAACATAACACCGAATTTCGATGAGTTATTCATGAATCTTGTGCACTCACTCATCGGGTTTTATCCATTTGCTGATCCAAATACTCGTCAAGACCGTGTGACTTCTGCTGTTAATAGCAGGTGCGAAAAAAATGAGTTCTGTACTGAAGTATTCTATAATGGTTATAATGGTATTACTATTGCATATGAAAAATATTTTCCTCCATGCGTCAGCCTACCTGCATATTATACTGTCACCATGGTCATTATTTTAATAATCTTTTAATATCAAACGTAAAATAGTGCTTTGTGAAGGTCATGGAATTGTAAACGGATCTGCTCTCACATCAATCAACGTTGGTTCTACCGGTGTGAAATCTCGTTTTCAATAAGTTATTTCTGTATGTAAAGCAGTTTTGTATAACTGAACAGGCCAACCCTGCAGTATAAAATAGACAAGACGAAATAGAATAATGATAATAACGACGAAAGGTTCTTCTTTGATTACGTTTTTACTGCTTGATTAATTATGTTTACACTGCGAGGAAATATGTAAATAAAATCAGTGGCGTACGGTCAACTCTGGGGGAGGGGGGGGGGAGCACCGAGTGGACAAGTGTATGTTTTATTTTTGCCAGCCGATGGGGGGGGGGGGCACATGCCCCAATTCCCCCCCCCCCCCACCTCCCCCCGAATAGTTACGCCACTGGATAGAATCAGTCATATACAAATATGTTTTCCTGCTTTTGACCAGAAGCGGAAAGATACAGCATATTATCCAGACTATACACTGTCCCACATCTATTATGGTTCTTTTCATACGCTACTTCCTCATGTTCCCGGTGGATTTTCAGCTCAGTTCAGTTCAGTTCAGGCGTGTTTATTTCTCATGTAACGTAAATACATATCAAACAAACAAACAGAAATTACAATATAAGAAAAAATGATATACAAAAATTGAAGCAAGTTGGCAATAGATACATATACAAAACCTATAGCATGATTATACAGCAAATAGAAAACATGAGAAATGAGGAACTTAAAAAAAAAGCAAAGCTTGTAAAACATTAGTTCCTCGGTGATCAAATACAATTATCAAGTTATAAAGTCAAAATAAATTTGTATATACCAAATTATGGAGGATTATACATTGCCTTGTAGAAAAATGAAAAAAAACCCATAAAATTAGGGAAAAAGAAGGCTATAAGAAGAAGAGAAAGATAAATGTGAAAGAAGGAAGAGAGAAGGAACATAAAAGGAAGAAAGGAGAAGAAAAAAGACATAGATGTGAATAGAGGGTTCCACGTGTCAGACATTTCAAGCTAAATAGAGGGAGAGAAAAAAAGAATTAGATGTACGACTGTAAAATTAATTGTTTTAATTGTTTTTTGAAGGGGGAGAGCCTTGGAATCAATTTGAGAGATGGGTGAATTTCATTCCAGTACTTAGGTCCAGTGAAGATTACAGTTTTTTGGGCAAGGGATGTCCGTAAGAACGGAGAATGATACTGATTTGATTGTCGTGTGGGATATGAGTGAATTTCACAATTCCTTGTGAAAATAGCAATAAGAGGGGAGGGCAGCGCGTTTTGTGATAACTGAAACATGAAAATTCCTAAGTGCCAATTATATAGATCTTCTATTTTTAATATTTTATTATTGAAAAATAGGATGTCGGTGTGTGAGAACGAAAGTGAACATTATGTATTATTCTCAGGATTCGTTTTTGTAAATAAGTATTCTATTACTAAAAATCTTGGAGGAGTTGCCCCACGCTAAGATTCCATATGTTAGATAGGGATAAATAAGTGTCGTATAAAGCGATAATAAAATTTGAAAGGGAAACATATGCTTTAATTTGTTAATAACGCCAATATTTCTTGCTACTAATCTGCACAAGTAGTCAATATGAAATTTCCAGGAGAGTTTGTCATCAATAAAGATCCCAAGAAACTTAGTACATTGGACCCGTTGAAGATCTTTTCCATTAATATGTACAGGGCCTGGGAGAGAGTCAATAGAATTACTGAATATCATGTAATGTGTTTTGTTAATATTTAAGGATAATTTGTTTGCTCTCTTTCGGTCAGGTAGCTCCTGAACCACTCCAAGGCCCTCCCTCTAATTCCATAGTATGAAAGTTTATACAACAAAATTTCGTGATCTATAGTGTCGAAGGCCTTGGAGAAGTCCAGGAACAAACCTATTGTATGCGAATGGTTATCAATGGCACGAATTATTTGATCAATAAGAATTATCATAGCATGGTCTGTAGCATGTTTTTTGCGAAAACCAAATTGATTATCTGATAGTATTTTACAACTAGATAAAAATTTAATCAGACGAGAATAAACAAGTTTTTCTAAGATTTTCGAAAATGAAGTTAACAAGGAAATCGGTCTGTAATTTCCTCGATCGAGTGGGTCACCTTTTTTAAAGATTGGAATTACTTTTGCTATTTTCATTTTAAGAGGGACTGTTCCGGTAAGTAATGATAGATTGAATATATGTGTAAGTGGGACAATAATTTCAGTCATAATATGTTTCAAGAGAGAATTAGTAATGCCATCATATCCAGCAGCTTTTTTATCCTTTAAGTTGTTAGTAATATCAATAATTTCTTCTGGCTGTATAGGTGTTAGAAATAAAGATTGTGTATTAGGTTGGTCTAGACTTGAGTAAAAGGGTCGATTTGATGGGGGTATGTCTTGGGCAAGGTTGGGTCCGATATTAACAAAAAAATCATTGATGCTTTCGGCAATTTCATCTGGGTTTTGCAAACAAACATCATTAACCTTGATTTCAGAAATATAAGTTTTAGAGTTTTTCCGGTTGAGTGCATTATTAATCAATTTCCATGTATGTTTGCTGTCATTTTTGTGTTGTTCAAATTGTTTGAAAAATACTCCTTTTTGGCATTACGCAAGACAGAAGTCAAAGTATTCTTGTAACACTTGTATTTTCTTTCACGTGTCTCTGTAGGTTTAGATTTATATCTGTAAAATAAGCGATTTTTCCTATTTATTGAGCGTAAAAGTGATTGGGAAATCCAAGGGTAGCGCGGGATCTTTTTATAATCAGACTTTCGATTAGAACTTTTCAAAGGAATATCTCTATCAAAGCACTTTGTGAAGTGATCAAGGAATAAATCAAAAGCCACGTTGGCATCATTATTATTAAGGACACCTTGCCAATCAACTGTTCCTAAACTATGGTTTAGTTTGTCCATGTTTGACTTATTCATTTTACGATAAGTACTAATAGAATTATTCTTTGGTTTGGAAGATGCAATTATAGGTAGGAACGTATAAATTGGAAAATGGTCACTTAAGTCTGAGATGATGATGCCAGAATTAGCGAACTCCGGAGAATTGGAAAAAATGTTGTCAATAAGTGAGGCAGACGAATTTGTTATTCTGGTTGGCTTATTGATCAGAGGTATAAATGACTGTGACAACATAATATCAAGAAATTCCTGACAGAAGACATCCAGTTCTGAGCGCAAAAGATTAATATTAAAATCGCCCATTAGGAAGCAATGTTTGGAGTTAAGATGATTTGATGAAACTATTGACTGTATAGCTGTAATAAAATCTACATGATTAGAATGTGGAGGTCGATATACGACTCCAACAATTATATTTCTACTGTTGGGTACATGTATTTCAATGAGAATAGTTTCAACAGCTTGTGACATAAAACACAATTCATGTAATAATCTATACCTTAGTTTTGACGAAATATATAAAGCTACACCACCGCCACGCTTTTCAGCTCTAGAATTTGTTTCAAGAGTAAAACCATCAAGAGAATAAGAAGAAATGGACTCGTCTCGTAACCATGTCTCAGACAATCCCATTACTGAGCACTGAAATTTCAGAGTGCTGACAATATATTTGAAATGTTCAAAGTTTCTGTTTAAGCTTCTTATGTTGAAATGTAGTAATGAAAAGTTTTTTTCGAAATGAGGCGAAATCGTATTAAACTGAGAATCAGTAATATATTCAGATGTTTGGAACTTAGAGGCAGTATCATTGTCATCAATATGATATTTAAATTCAGGAGTATTTGCCGTAAGTTTGGAAGCAAAATCTGCTTCACGAAGGTTATCATTATTGGAATTAAAGACATCGATGTCAGAAAAATTAAATGAAGAGAAAATCAATTCATCATCCTGTAAGGAGTAAAAAGGAAACATATTCATGGCAGCCATGTCGTCTTCATAGGATCATCAAGCACGTTCCCTAGAATGAAAATCTCATTAGAAGCATCTTTTGGAATCAGTTGAAATTGTGAGACACGTGGAAGGAAGAAAGAGTCGAAATAATAGATGCTCACAGCGTCAGAAGATGAGGAATAATAAAAACAAAGAAAATGAAGGAAGAAAAGAACACAAACAGATAGAAGTAAAGGGGTAAAATGGACATCAGATGTTAATATTCTAGTAGTAAGCCTTGAAGGGTACCTTGTTTGCAATAAAAAAATTTCACAGTTAATAAAGTTCATGACATAGGAGTGAGCAGAATAAAGGCAATCAAAATCCTCACAGGGAAAGAACATATCACAATCGTTAAATGGATATTCATGTGTCACATGACTACATGTAAATAAGCTAAATCACATTTGAATATATAATGAAATGCAGACGTGAGTACTGGCTATCAGCTCCATTCGAGGGAAACCTATGACCAGTACAGCTGTACACGTTGTAGCAGGTCATGTCTGCGTACACTATATTCAAATACGGTACAACGTTAGAAACGCGGAAAACACACTCACCCGATAACTGCAGTAAAGAACAACCCTGTAAAGTACAAGTCTTTGGAAAGTTAAAGAAAAAGAAATTTCTCAGCCAGGTGAATGTATATATCAGCTTGGCACGCAAAACGTCTGACAGAATAATAATGAGAGAGAAAATGCAATACGATCGAGATCGAAATGAAGCCTGATGTATGTTGTAATTTATCCTGAAAGAAATTATCAGATAGGTTATCAATATAATTAAGAAACAATAAGCAACCTCGCTGAGAAAGATTATGACCAATATCAGGTCTACGTTCAGTTAGACTGGTTTAAGTTAATAGCGTTGAGTTTACTCCCATAAAGACTTATACTTGAATGAATATCTAAATCATGTAAGAAAAGCAAACATTTTATCCGACTTTGCACCTGCTGATCTATTTGAGTAATAGGTTTAAATCAAAGATAAGGAAAATTTTGTAGTAATAGTAGATGCCAAATTGTA
>JAPZVO010000950.1:0-24634 GCA_029962745.1 Echinometra lucunter | reverse complement strand
TATAGAGGGGGCGCGCACCCTTGGCACCCGCCTGGATCCGCCACTGGATTATCTTATAAGTTGGATCATGTCTTTTCTTCTTATTCTGTACAGTAGAGATGGTAACTTAATTGTACGAAGTCTGTCCCCATAGTCTAGTGAAACAACAGATGGAATTCGCTTAAGTTTGGAAAAATGAAAATGTACAAGTAACATGAACCATTTCATCAGTTCCATACTTCATATTTTGTTTGTTTTGTTTTCTTTGCAGCCATAGTTGGTGGAGGTATTGGAGGGCACTTCCACTGCTTCTTCCTGAGGGACTTGTTTGGTGAAAATGCTGCCATCACGCTGTATGAAGAAAGATAGATCATTGGAGGACGCCTAGCAACCGTTCACATAGGTGGAGCAGAATATGAGATAGGTGGGACAATTATCCACCCACGCAATACTGTATATGAAGAAATTTGTGAAAGACTTTGGTAAGAATTTTTACTTTCTTTCTTTACTTTACTTTACTTTAATCCATCAACGCTAGTAGGACAGGGCCTGTTCATCGATCGATTGAATTCTTTCGGAACAGTACTTCAGTTTTTTATGGTTCTGTGTCGAGGTGTGTGTGTGTGTGTGTGGAGGGTGGAGTAGTCCTGCTTATTGTTTACTTTCGGGGTCATATGCAGATGGGTGTTTTTTCAAGTAGTCGTCCAGCTTGTTCTTGAATGCGTTTACGGATGGGGCACTAACCAACTTCAGGTAGGCTATTCCAAGTGTCCACTACTCTATTTGAGAAGAAGTATTTTCTTATGTCGAGGTGGGCAAATGTTCTCTCCAGTTTCAGGGTGTGGCCTCGTGTTCTATCTTCCTTGCTTAAATGTAGCAGTTGTCTTTGTGGTATACAGGCTATGGAGGTACTTATAGACGTCGATCATTGATTTTTCTAAACATATAAAGGCTTGTTCACACATGCAGGTTTCTCTTGCTGTCAACCATGGGCTCCAGTCAAGAGTATTTTTAGTAGGAGATACACCAAATAAGGTGCTTTTGCACCTACCTGATCAAGAAAAATACCAGTAAACTACAGGAACTTTTTCATGCCCCAAAATACCCAATAATTATTTCGTGCTTTCACACCTCCCTGAAACAGACCTTCACAGGAAAGTTCTAGTACTTATAAGCTTGTGCATAAGGCCCATAGAAGTTCTCGTAATTTGCTTTCACATTACAAATATCAGGAAATATCCCTGCGACCTTGGGGAAAATACCTGGAACTTGAGAAAGTACCTACTAAACTTCAGGTATTTTTCTTTGGGGATATTACTAGAACTTTTGTTTCACACTGGCAAAATGCCATGGTATTTTCTGATCAGGGGAGAATACTGGATCAGAAAATACCAGGTATTTTTCCTGATCGGGTAGGTGTGAAAGCGCCTATAGTCTCCGGGAAAGTTAGCTTAAGGAAGTTATTTGTGTTTTTATTCTGATATTTCACACAGAGCTTAAGTTCTCTACTATTGGCCCCTGTAGAGACACATGTAAACAAAGAATTATTATGCCTCCAAATCACACTTTCTCATGCCCTGCAAACATACCCTCTAAGTTTGACAGTGGACCAGTAGATCTAAATGTGATATTAGAACCTAATCTCCTGGGGGGGGGGGGGGGGGTCACTTCCATTAAAGAGTGGACAGCATCCGCGAGAATCGTCCTAAAAAAAGCACCCTAAACGAGGATTCAAGGGCAGGCCGCTAGGACACCCTAAACACAGATTTTGTGCAGATGTCCCAGATTTGCACACCCTAAACAGGGATTTCATTAATTAATACCCTAAACGAGGATATTCCCATTTTCATACCTTGAGAGTGATAGCGGGGTCCATTGAAAGTTTGGAGCCGTTTTTATCTCGAGATAATTCACTGTCTCATTTTGTTGACAGGCGTTATAGGATTTTCCGTTCACGGGTCTTGTTAAAGTCGGTCCCGCAGTCGGTGCAAATTACATACCCTTTTCGCGTTTTAGATCATCGTGATTTAGGGGGGCTTTTTTTCATTTTTGGGCATTTTTTACACTCTATTCGCGTTCCGCGCCTACCCCTGAAAAAATACCCTTTTTCCACTTTTTTTTTTTCTCATGGATGCTGTCCACTCTTCAACGGAAGTGACCCCCTGGGCCTAATCTAAAAATATTGACTTTTGATCGATACATGTACGAGACCCAACTTTCTTGGCGATTTTGCCCCATGATTCATTTCTATTTCTATAGCATGACATCGTGAGTTCACCTACACACCACTGGTCTTGGCCACAAGCGATGAGTGGTACAGCATTGCACTGTAGAACTCTCTCACATACTCAGAGAACTTGTCTCACATTTGACCTGTTGAGCATGATTTGATTTCAGTATAACAAGCTTTTTCTACTATTAAACCCCCAGCCAATGTCGGGCTTACTATCAAGCAGGTTCAAAAATGCCTCCAAGGTCCCAAAGGCATTTGTAGCCAATCATAGGGATCACCCCTCCCTCCATCCCTGCTATACAAAAATTACCATCCCCCCTCCCCTTAAAGTGATTACACAATGGTAAAAAAAAAAAATTGATGTATAATCGAGAATAGAATTCTAAGAAGAATAACATTAAAAATTTAATGATTTTCAATCGAAATCAATGCACTTTGGCTAATTTTCTCATAAAAAGTCAAGAGTTGACCAAAAAAATTTAAGTATGAGGTATGACGTAAAAGTGGGTACCAAGCTTCGCACATTGCAGTTGTGCTGCGCGCTAGACTGTACAATAATATCCTGAAATCTTACCACATTTGGGGGTTTCCTTGGCAACATGACTTTTTAAAAAACTTTAGGCAGATGATTTTCTGCTAATAAAATCATGCTCTTTTTAAATGAACTAACATTGTTCAGCATTGGGTACCCCCTTTAAACAATTGTTTTAAAAGTAGTTTTACCCCCCCCCCCCCCCCCTGCCACCATTAACCCATTCGTGACAGGAATTATTTAAAGCCTAATTTGATCAGCTTTTATTCTTCAAATTGGCAACACCAACATTTTTAATTTATTGCTACATTTTTCTTATAAAATGTCATGTATCTGAAATGAATATAAATTGACAGAAATTATGATGAGAAGTCAAAAAGTTGCCAATTTGCAGGGGAAAACGATGATTTCAAACTTTCTATCACATTGCCAATTTAAGGATTTTAATGCTTATTTTCCTTTTAAAAATTTTCAGCATCAAACAACAAATACTGACGCAACCAAAATGGGCACAGTTTGTGTAGAATTTTTTGCTCTTTCTACTCATGTATTTGGAATGATTTCTAGGGCTCTGCATCAAAGGTTATAAGGCCAAACCACATAATGTGGACCTTCTGTCATGAATGGGTTAATCAATTGTTGTAAGAGTAATTTCATAATCTGTGACTGATAGTCAAACAAGGAGATTTTTGTGGAGGTTTAACAGTTGAAGATTTATCATTTCTATTTTTGTTTCTTCTTTTTATGTTAAAATTATTGGAGGGTTTTTATTCTTTCTAACAGTCCATTTATATTAAATATCATTTATTACAGTTATTTTTTTACTATTATTATCATTGTAGTTATTATCATTGTTTGCATTATTATTGTTGTTGTTGTCGCAGGTCTAAAAAAGAGGAATAGTGAGGGCAGGGATAGAACGCTAGGAATCTACAATGGAGAGGAATTTGTCTTCCTATCCAGCCCATACTCTATTATTACTTTGATTTTATTTTAATTATTCATAGTTACAGTTATTTTCATCATTGTCATGATTGTTGTTGTTATTATCATGAATCATCATTATCATTGTATTTTTATGCCTCCGCCCACCGTAGGTGGTTGCCGGAGGCATTATGTTTTCGGGTCGTCCGTCCGTCCGTCCGTCCGTCCGTCCCGTTTTCGTTCTCGCGATAACTTAAGAACCGTTTGACAGATCAACTTCAAACTTGGCTTGTGTATCCATATGGGAGGGACAATGATCTGATAAGATTTTGGAGTCTCAAAGTCAAAGGTCAAGGTCATAGAGGTAATAAAACACATAAAAATGGCTCGTTCTCGCGATAACTTAAGAACCATTTGACAGATCCACCTCAAACTTGGCACAGGTATGCATATTGGAGAGACAATGATCTGATTAGATTTTTGGACCACAAGGTCAAAGGTCAAGGTCATAGAGGTAATAAAACATATAAAAATGGCTCGTTCTCGCGATAACTTAAGAACCATTTGACCTATCAACCTCAGACTTGGCACAGGTATGCATATGGGAGGGACAATGATCTGATTAGATTTTGGGGTCACAAGGTCAAAGGTCAAGGTCATAGAGGTAATAAAACCTATAAAAATGGCTCGTTCTCGTGATAACTTGAGAACCAGTTGACCTATCAACCTCAGACTTGGCACAGGTATGCATATGGGAGGGACAATGATCTGATTAGATTTTGGGGTCACAAGGTCAAAGTTCAAGGTCATAGAGTTAATAAAACCTATAAAAATGGCTCGTTCTCGTGATAACTTGAGAACCATTTGACCTATCAACCTCAGACTTGGCACAGGTATGCATATGGGAGGGACAATGATGTGATTAGATTTTGGGGTCTCAAGGTCAAAGGTCAAAGGTCATAGAGGTCATTATCTACATAGAAATGGTTCGTTCTTGTGATAACTCAGTAACCATTTGACGGTTCAACAAACTTGGCTCATGTATGCATATGGAAAGGGCAATGCTCTCATTAGATTTGGGGATCACAAGGTCAAAGTTCAAGGTCAAAGATGTCATTGTATAATGAAAATAAATCAACATAAAGTGCCATTTATTTCTGATTTGGTAATGGCGGAGGCATAAAGTTCGACCACGCGTGGTCGAAGATTCATCTAGTTATTCTTATTGTTGTTGTCGCAGGCCTAAAAAAGAGGAATAGTGAAGACAGGGATAGAATGCTAGGAATCTACAATGGGGAAGAATTTGTCTTCCTATCCAGCCAATACTCTATTAATACTTTGATTTTATTTCAATTATTCATAGTTACAGTTATTTTCATCATTGTCATGATTGTTGTTGTTCATTCAATCCAAGTTCAATTCACACAGAAGAATCTTTAAGTTATGTACTTTTGTTTTGGGTGCTGTTTGGATGTAAAATGATCATTTCAATAATAAATTATCAAATTTCAAAAATTGCATTCCTGTCTCAAAAAGGAGCAAATTAGTTTTCATGAATCATCATTGTCATTGTATTTTTACTGTTATTGTTGTTGTCGCAGGTCTAAAAAAGAGGAATAATGAGGGCAGAGATAGAACGCTAGGAATCTACAATGGAGAGGAATTTGTCTTTCTATCCAGCCAACACTCTATTATTACTTTGATCAAAATGATCTGGCGATATGGACTTGATGTATTCCGCATGAATTGGACAATCAACAGCCTTCTCAAGAAATTCGAAAGGTATATTTTTGCTGTTGAATGACAAAAGAAAGCAAATCTGGGGGATGGGTTTTCTAGTAAATGAAAGAAAATGTGTCAAATTGTTTTATGTGGAAACCTAGGTACAGTGGAAACTCAGTATAATGAGGTCCTTGGGATCATCAAAATTGCCTTGTTATAATCAAAGTGACCGAGCTGGTTAAAAGGGCACTTTTGCATTTTTTATATCGAAGGATCTGGTGCACACTGGAATTTTGGAAAATTAAAAAAAAGTTTAAAAAAATGTAAGTCTTGAAAATTTCAGGGGGGCGCAACTGCCCCTCTCCTCCCCCTCCCCCCCCCCCCCAACTGTGTTCGGCCATGACTGCACAAGTGCATGGGACCACACACAAAGGTGGTATGAAAGATTGGTCCTAACAGTTTAGTTATTTCTTGTCCTATTTCAAATTTGAGGTGTATTATACTCTTCCTAACTCACATAGGATAAGAAGAATAGAAAAAGCTCAAAAATTATTTTGTTAACCTTTCCCAAAACTCAAGCTTCTCTTTAACATGGAATCTTGAAGCAGTGTTTTAACAATGCATTCTGTATCTGATTAACCCATTAGTGACAGGAATTATTTAAAGCCTAATTTGATCAGCTTTTATTCTTCAAATTGGCAACACCAACATTTTTATTTTATTGCTACATTTTTCTTATAAAACGTTATGTATCTGAAATGAATATAAATTGACAGAAATTATGATGAGAAGTAAAAAAGTTGCCAATTTGCAGGGAAAAATGATGATTTTAAACCTTCCATCACATTGCCAATTTAAGGATTTTAATGCTTATTTTCCTTTAAAAAAATTTCAGCATCAAACAACAAATACTGACGCAACCAAAATGGGCACAGTTTGTGTAGAACTTTTTGCTCTTTCTGCTCATGTATTTGGTATGATTTTTAGGGCTTTGCATCAAAAGATATTAGGCCAAACCACAAAATATGGACCTATGTCACGAATGGGTTATGAGTGCTGCTTCCGGTCTTTTAATTGAGCATTCCTCCTTCTCACTGTATTCCCTTTCCAAATTACTCTGTTGATGATACAGATGTAGTTTTGCACAAAGGGGACATTTAGGATGAGAGCATGTGGGAATTGTGGATAAAACCATATAACATATATAGTCTGGGAGCCTGTCCCGGATTAGTCACCCCATTTTACATATGAAAATTGTCCCCTTAAAGTTTGTGAATGGGACGGATGGTCTAACTAACTTTAAGGGGACAATTTTCATATGTAAAATGGGTCGACTAATCCAGGACAGGCTCCTAGGCTAATATGTTATGTAAAAAGCAATTCTTCTGAACATACATTGACTATGGGGGGTTAGAAAATGTGTAACTTCCAATAAAATTGAGAAAATTTGAAATTTCATGTACAAAGTGAATGGAGAGCTGCTCGCATATGATGTCATCAGTGTTGCCAATTTGCAGAGTAATTTACTAGAAAATGTAAATGAGTGTAATTTTCTTATTCCTTGACCGAATTTGATCATTTCTTTTTCAAAATGCTGTTCAAATTTACCTCCTTTTACTGAAATAGTGAAACTTCTGGGGTAGACTTTGCCTTTAATACTGAAGATGAATAAGTATTTTAGTTTATCGGAAAACTGAGTAAAATACCTAGACTTATGGCTTAAGTATTGAATTGAATACCAGCCATGGTCTCCTGTTATTGGCTCCTACATGTAAGTGTTAATAATAATAATATTCTGGATTTATATAGCGCCTAATACATCTCCAAGAGAGTCTCTAAGCGCTTTACAGAAATATTTATTACCCCGGTCATCGGATTCAGGCTTGCCCGCATACAATGCATGCACCTTCTCCACTCCCTAGGGAGCATTCCAGCCAGGCGCCTTTTGCAGGCGCGCACAATGCTAAACAAATTACAATGACTTTCGCGTCCTACCGGGTACCCACTAAACACCTGGGTGGAGAGTGGCAAATGTAGATTCATATCTTGCCAAAGGACATTAGTGCCGCGCCGGGATTTGAACTCGGACCACGAGATCTAC
Source organism: Echinometra lucunter (assembly GCA_029962745.1). NCBI lineage: Eukaryota > Metazoa > Echinodermata > Echinoidea > Camarodonta > Echinometridae > Echinometra > Echinometra lucunter. The sequence goes on along the minus strand of JAPZVO010000950.1, from coordinate 17,143 downwards.
AGTCCGGTGACATATCCACTAGACCACGACACCTAAGTGTTGGGACCTATGTTATTGCAAAAATCATCTTTTTTAAAATTCTTTTAATTTTTTTCCCGCACAGAATTTATGATCTCCAGGATGCTGGTCATGCCTACACTGATATCCAAGGCATCATGAATGCAGTGGGTGGGGAGGAGTTTGAGAGTTGGTTATACAAGCCAATAGGCTCCATCCTACAAGATATGCATTTCTCTGAGCGGTTTGTCCAAGAGATGGCTGCCATAGCAACAAGGGCAAACTATGGGCAGGACACAGACATGATGGGGTTTGCAGGTAAAACCAAAATCTCATTTCTTGAACCATTCCCTACAGTAACTGAATGGGGTTTGCAGGTAAAACCAAAATCTCATTTCTTGAACCGTTCCCTACAGTAACTGGAACCAGATGGTTCCTCTATTAATCCTGTGGGAATATCTTGGAAAGGGAGTGAGCATGACCTGTAAGATTGGAATACAATTTCTGGATTTTCTTTTCTTAAACTCTCTGTCTCTCTTTCATTCCTAGGCATGGTATCCCTGGCTGGAGCAATGCCTGGTCTTTGGTCAGTAGAGGGCGGTAATAAGCTAGTTCCAGAACAGCTGCTCAAAAGATCTGATGCATCGCTCATCAAGTCTCAAGTACAGTCAATTGAACGTATTACCAACGATACTGCAGACAGACCTGTCTTCAGGGTCACATGGCAAGAGGGGGACCAAGGTGTCCAGAGTGATGTCTATGACATGGTCATGATGGCTTCACCCATAGAGGACGATCTCTCAGGTGTCAAGTTTGTTGGCTTTGATCAACCAATCACCGCCAACTTCACAGGTGACTATCGTCACACGGTGTCATCCCTCATTGAGGGTCAGCCACGAGCATCTACCTTCGGAATTTCACCAGGAAGTGATCTCCCAGGACAGATCTTGACAAACATGAATGTGCCTTTGAATTTTAGAACTCTAGCAAAGAATTTTCCTGTGGATTACAATCTCACCACTTTTAACGCATCCAGGCAAATCTACAAGGTCTTCTCAACCAGTGTCTTGAACGATACGCAGATGGAGGCGCTTTTCGAGTCCTATTCTGAAAAGACGCACCGTGACTGGTTAGCATATCCTTACTACCATGAGCGTAATGAGTTTCCTGGATTCATCTTGGCCGAAGGGTTGTTTTATCCCAATGCCATCGACTGGGCTGCAAGTGCCATGGAAATGGCTGTCATTGGAAGCAGGAACAGTGCCATACTGGCATACCAGTACTGGAATGGGGAATCCCCCAAAGTTAAAGAAGGTGTCTCTAGAGTTAGACATGAATTATAATTTTAAATAATTCATGATTATTAAAAATATGTTCAAGTTACAATCCTTGCACTGATTGGGGAAAGGGGGGCCTTTTGAGCTTTTTTATTTGGGGGGGGGGGGGGGGGGGGGGTTATGAATAGAAAGAATCCCTGGACTGCCACTTTGGAGTATATGGTGCATATGCGCCGTGTGTGCCAATAGTCGATTGTGGCAGTCCATTGCTTTTTTCATTAGTTTAATAAAGCCTCTAAAGGGTTAAAGAAAAGCATGCTCAATACTGAAACTTCCTCATTTTTCCAGCAAAGATCCGGAAATTTAGAACACAACATACATTGGGGGAGGGGTATTAACCCATTCGTGACAGGAATTATTTGAAGCCTAATTTGATCAGCTTTTTTTCTTCAAATTGGCAACACCAACATTTTTCTTTTATTGCTATATTTTTTGTATAAAATGTCATGTATCTGAAATGAATATAAATTGACAGAAAGTATGATAAGAGGTCAAAAAGCTGCCGATTTGCAGGAGAAAAGAGTGATTTTCAACTTTCTATCACATTGCCAATTTAAGGATTTTAATGCTTATTTTACTTTTAAAAGTTTTAAGCATCAAACAACAAATATTGACGCAACCAAAATGGGCACAGTTTGTGAAGAATTTTTTGCTCTTTCTGCTCATGTATTTAGTATGATTTTTAGAGCTTTGTATCAAAAGTTATTAGGCCAAACCACAAAATGTGGACCTCTGTCACGAATGGGTTAATCACCTTCAGTGACATTTCTAGTTGTGAAACGTGGTGGCACAGAAAGACACCTGAAGAATGCAAAATGGAAACAGCAGCTTGTTTCCTTTGAATTCTGGATCCGTCTTTTCACGCCACTCCATGTCACTTTGCCATCTCGGTCTTATGCAGTGGTATAACTAGGGAAAACGGCACCAGGGCAAGCGCTGACATTAGGCCCCCTTCCTACTTCGGATGCCAGTGTAAGAAAAAAATTCAAATGAAATTTTGAATCATTCTTTGGTTGGTCAGGTTGGGTTTTTTGTTTTGTTTTTGTTTGATGTGTTTTTTTGCTTTATTGCACCCCTGAAAGTGGCGCCTAGAGCTTGTGCCCCCTTACGCTCCCTCCCCCCTTCCCCCTCCATACATATGGCACACTATTCATTGCAAATGCATATTCTACATCTATGAGAATTACAGGTTGGCAATTCCACAGTAAGGGTGTAATTCCGTTACCAACATTTTTAGACTTTCTGTGCCTCTTTTGTACTCTGCCTCCCTTCTCACCATTAAATACTCTGTAAATGTGCACATCCTTTCATGTGAGCTCTTTCATTCCAACAATTTTATTCTTACATTCATGATATTGTGGTATACTAGTAACCACTCGGTAACGGAATTACCAGAAAAAAAGCGCCAATTTTAAACTTCAAGCATGTCTTTTAAAATCAAGCATGCATAATACCAGCACATACTAAGATTGTGGAATTCTTTATTGTTTCAGCTTTTTTTAATTCAAAGACTTGGCTATTTAGGGCTATCAAAGTGATTTTTTTTACTATAAATGTGAAGTAAGGTGACTGTTTTTCTGATGCAGAATTGCCCAGGTACAATTACAGGTAGCTTTAAAGGTGTAATAGCAAAACAAAATGACGTAAAGAGACACATCTGAAATCAGAATTGTTTATCTTGTAGAATCTAGACTTTCTAGCTTTCATGGGGAGTGGATCATAATTTGCTGCCACCAGACTTTGTGAAAAGCACTGGAAATACCTCTAATAGAGCTACATCTTTAGAGCACAGCAGAACAAGCTGTCCCTCTACAAACATCCTTCAGCCTGCTTCAGGCATCGTTGGGCCAGAGAAAGTGAGATAATGACTTTACCATATGGGGCAGTGGGTTGAATATATACAGCATTACTTAAGGTCTGTTGGTCATAAAACTTAATTCCACTCTGGATGGTGGACGACACCTGTTACTGGCCTGGTTAAGCACTCAAATGTAGTGCCAAATTCCCATGAAAGCCCACTACTGTGTGCCTTTAACTTAACTTCTTCCTTCATATACATACATCTTAAATGTGAATGGTAGTTGAGAAGTAATACCAGGAAGGAAGCAGTATGCCTTTCTTATACACCACATAGCCAGGAGGGTGATGGGGGTGGTCGCCCCGCCCCCCCCCCCAAAAAAAAAGCATGAGTGAGAATAGAGGTAAGGTAATGTAGGAAAAGTGGCAAGAGACAAGGAATAATAACAAAAACTCCCCCTCCCTGTACTCTCCCCCCTAGGGAGCATGCTTCGTGCGCTGATTCGCACACTTTGTGTGCTCACTTCTGCCCCCCCCCCCCCCAAATGAAATCCAGCTATGCCACTGTTCTAATATACTATTTTTCTAATTATACTAATGCCAGCAGTTGCAATATTGAATATTGATCAGTACTCATTTGTCATACAGAGCTACCAACTAGTAGGACTTTATCCTATTTAGTAGGATTTTACCCATTGAAGTGTAATTTGTGAAAGTTCCGTTAGTGATTTTTATAACCTTTATTTTATCTTATTTTCGTGTATATTATCACCATTTAAGGTTTACTCCAGTGCTCAGTATATTCTGCATGTGTCATTTGTACTGTAGATAATTTTTTATAAAGAAGTACCATATCAAAGAGCAAGGATCAAAATGATTAAGTATGCTCTATGTATTATTAAAGGAGAATGAAAGCCTGGGGAAAATATCCGTTTTAGTGAAAGGAGAGGAGAGAGAGAAGCAATTTTTATTAAGTTCCATCAAAATCGGTTACAAATGAGAAAGTTATGGAAGTTCGAAAAGTCACTATTTACTTTCTTTGGCGATCTTCAAATTGGCAACATTGCTTCAAAATGACAGGTATAGAAGGACAACTCTCAATACGTTTTGTACAAAGATGCTTCTTGTCTCTTTTGTGAACTCAACATTTCCCATATATCTTGAGCTCCGGGGGGGGGGGGGGGGGGGGGGGGGGTTCACTTGCATGAAGAGTGGACAGCATCCGCGAGAATCGTCCTAAAAAAAGCACCCTAAACGAGGATTCAAGGGCAGGCCGCTAAGGACACCCTAAACACGGATTTTGTGCAGATGTCCCTGATTTGCACACCCGAAACAGGGATTTCATTAATTGCTGGGATATTCATACATATATAAACGAGGATATTCCCATTTTCATACCTTGAGAGTGATAGTGGGGTCCATTGAAAGTTTGGAGCCGTTTTTATCTCGAGAAAATTCACTGTCTCATGTTTTACACAGGCGTTATAGGATTTTCCGCTCACTGGTCTTATTACAGTCGGTCCCGCAGTCGGTGCAAATTACATACCCAAGTTTTCGCGTTTTAGATTATCGTGATTTAGGGGACTTTTTTTTTTATTTTTGGGTGTTTTTGACACTCTATTCGCGTTCCGCGCCTACCCCTGAAAAAATACCCTTTTTCCACGTTTTTTTTTTCTCGCGGATGCTGTCCACTCTTCAATGGAAGTGACCCCCTGGGCTTGAGCTACAAAGGAGACAAGCTGCACCTCGAGAGATAATGGGGAAAATATGAAATTTTGTTTACAAAACATTGAGAGTTGTCATTCTGAAGCAATATTGCCATTTTGTAGAACACCATAGAAAGTAAATTGAGACTTCAAACTTTCATAACTTTCTCATTTCGTAACCGATTTTGATGGAACTGTTTTAAAATTGCTTCTCTCCATCCTCTCTTTTCACGGAAATTGATTTCCCCCCAGGGTTTCATTCTACTTTAGTGCTGTTTTTTAGTGATGGAGTCAAGGCCAGCAGTTCCGAGTCACGAGGCCGCTGGATACAAATTTTTCCCATAGACTTTGTACACGTGACTCGGACAGAGGCCAAGGCCAAGGCCGGCAAAATGTGGCCTTGAGGCCGGCCTCGACTCCATCCCTGCTGTTTTTTAGTTAGGATATCATGAAGAGTGGCAAAGAAATCACACTGTTGTATGTTTCAAATTTTCAAACCAAGAATGAAATAGGGTTAGGGGCTCGAAAATAGGATTAAAATAAAGAAAGAATATGATATCTTTTCCAGTTAGGGTTGGTAGCTCTGGTACGTGTATTGCTTTGAGTATCATCGGATAGCGACCCGGAGGGATATGTCTCATTGAGACCTGTACATCATCCGCATAAATCACTTTCTGAAAAGTACCCTAAACAGGGATTAAAGATAGCAGTGATTTTAATACCCCTAACAGGGAAACATGTCTAACATCTTCGATTTTTATGCCCTTAACAGGGAAACATGTCTAACATCTTCGATTTTTATGCCCTAAACAGGGATTTTATACAAGGTTTGCATCATTTCCTCTGATTTCTGATACCCTTAACAGGATACGAGGGTTCTCCACCTAGTGCTGAAGAAACTACCTTTTCCACCTCCAATGTTTATACCCTTAATGGAGAATTTATTCAAGAATTGCATTATCATTCCTCTGAATTTGATACCCTTTTCCTAGATTTTTCCTGTTTTTTGATACCCTTAATGAGATCCTCAGGTTCCCCATCTGGTGCTAAAAAACACAATCCTTTTTCTAGGTTTTCGTTGACGTGGATGATGTACAGGCCTCGATGAGACATATCCCCCCAGGATTAGTGATAACCTAGTCTTTCAAGATGATGTGCACTGTGAAAGAACACAGTCTGAAATCATGCGATCTTGCTTTTATTGAGACAGATCTATATCTTTGAATTTGAATACATGTATTACAGTAACCAATTGAACAATACCTCATGTAAATATTCTACTGAGGTCAGGTTTAGGAAGCCTTGAGATTTTTTTTTTCATTGAAAACTTGTATTTTGCTCTATGAAATTGGTAGCCAAATGTACATTTTTGTTGTACTTTGCCATATTTTAATAGTGCATGTGAAATTTGAAAATCATTCGATCAGATGAACTTTAATAGCTATGTATTTGATCAACATTTTTCTAATACATGTATTTGTTTCTCTGTACTGTCATATGGAAATGTACATATAAGACAAAAAAATTGTATTTAGGAAAATTGAAGAATGTATTTCATTTCAAGTATAATTGAAGGGGTTATTAAAAATTGCAACATTAGTAGGCCTTTATTATTTTGAGAAATCATGTGTACAGGTTAGATGCACCATATTAAAATGGAATTTTCACGTTAATAGAAATTTTTCTCTCACCTGCGTAACAGGAGCGAGATATAGGCGCCAATTTTCCAACGCCAACGGCATCAATGTTTTAACCCTAAAAGACCCGGGCTATTTTGGGGGCCCGTTGCATAAAACTTACTATAATAGTAACTTTACTATTATAGTAACTTACTGGATTTTGATTGGCTGTTGATGATGTCATGTTGCTCAACAGCCAATCAAATTCCAGTAAGTTGTAGTTTTATGCAACGAGCCCCAGGTCTAGTTATCCCGGAGGGGGGGGGGGGGGCATTATGGCCCCCCTATAATCTCGGCCGTGGATCGCCGGATCGGCACGAAAATTGGCATGAGGGTAGAGAATGATGTAATCTACAAGTCTATATGGTTAGATTTTATCAAATTGTTTTGTTTTATTTTATGCTAGTTCATGCGAGAAATCATAGTTTTGGCTATATCTCACTGAATAAAGCTTTAGAAATGATTTTTGGTAGAAATGTTTTTCTTAATTGATTCTTGTTTGTATTTTATCATGTTTTTTACATTGTACAATTTGAATTTGAATATGGAAATAAATGAATTGAAATTGAATTGAAATAACATTCACATCGACTCCTTTACTAAAAAATGGGTTATCACTTTTTTTTTTAATGTATTCTATTATTTTACAAATTCCTTAATGTATTTCCTTGTTTTTTTTAAACGTCTTTGTGTGTGTATGGGTGTGTGTGTGTGTGTGTGTTTATGTGAGATTGTGTGTTTGATGTTTCTCATTATTCTTTCCTGACAGTATTCACATAATTTTGAGAAGTTTCTGATTTTGCCCTTAGGTTTGTACACAGTCATATACAGAAATAGTGAAATTTTGACGACTTGTGTTCGTAATCGTAATCGACATATATTTGGTATCAAAACGTGCGGGAAGGATCAGAGAAAAAAGTCATTTTTTTTTTTTTTTTTAAGGATGTTTTATTATATTCTCTCAAATCAAAATACACAATCAGATTCTATAAACAATTTGTACAAACTATTTGAAACATAATTATAAATTATACAATAAATCCATTACAATATAATTATACAACTTATACATCAAACTTCAAAAATACTAGAAATTAATACTAATGCGTTTCAGCAATTACAAAATGAAATATTAACAAAATATATGACATGATCAGAGAGAAAAAAAAGATAAAAAAAAAATGTTGTTCCACCTCCCACCCCCCCCCCCCTCCCCTCCGTCCCCAGGTTAGGAGCATTCTCCCCTTTATGCCTATACTCTACATGGAAGGGACTGCAATTCTCCGTATTATTTTTTTCTGTGTTTTTATTTATTTTGTTTTGTGGCTTTGTCTCTCGTATGTATACCTTTGCCTCACTCTCCCTATTTATTCTTTTAATTAAGATTTTCCCATTTCCTTAAATGAAGAGACATCTTGCCTCTACCTAGCGCCAGCCTTCTTTCTTCCCATTCTTCTTCTTTAAATTTCCTTTTAATTTCATCCATGGTTATAAGTGCACCCTTTTCCCGCCCTTTGAAGATTAAAAATTTAACAAAGATTAAAAAGTGATTGATTAAGCGTTCTTTTCCTTCGTCCTTTAATTCTACCCCTACAAGAATTTCCTCCCAGCTTAAACTACCCGTAGAAATAAAACCAAACATCTCCTTACAATTATCCCAAACCAGACAAGCATATTCACATTCCAAAAAAAGATGGCGATATGTTTCCTCCTCTTTTTTACAATAACAACAAAGGTTATTTGGTGAGATTTTAAAACGGAACAAGTGATGATTTGTATAAGCAATGCCGTGTAACATTTTAAACTGAAATTCTCTTAATCTACTGTTCAGAGTACATTGTCTTGGTCTCATAAAAATGTGTTCAATCTTTTCATAAGAGAAACTATATTTGTTTTTTAACCTTTCGAAAACATCAGGTATTGAGAAGTTGCATTTCATAAAATTTGCAATAAACGTTTTTAGATACTAACTCCTCCATTGACAAAATTCTTTTTCCAGATATAAATGATATTTCTTCCCTAAGAGAAGCCTCTTTGCTATCTATTTTCATATTTCGTTTCCAGCTGACTGGAAAAGTTTTATAAATTGACTCTATCAAATGAAAATCATTTATGTTTAAACCCTGTCTTTGGAAGTACGAAAATGGCCTTAAGTTTCCATCATAATCCATAATATGTTTCAATCTGTAAATATTTTTTCATATATTTTTTGGTTAAATATGCATTTCCCTTCAATTCGTACAAATTTATTGTTAAAAAATATCTCATTTCCTTTAAATGTTTCAGATTTTAAACGAAAATCCTTCGTCTCTATCCATACTTCTAACAAATCTATATAAAATTGCGGCAATGCTATCTCCAACAATCCAAGCAAGTAATCACATGAAAATATAAAATTTCCTCCCAGATGTTTTGTGGCATAATTGAAATATTGTTTCCATTTCATTGCATTATTTTCTTTTAGTCTTTTAATCCACATAACTCTCTGTGCCTTTATTAACCATTGAAAATTCATCATTTTCAAGCCACCTTGATGGTAATCTAAATACATCGTTCTTTTGTTAATCTTATTTCTGCCACCCCACAAAAAAGTAAAAGTCAACTGATCAAGCTCAACATAAACCCATTCTGGAATTGGTGTAAGAGATGCCACATATATGAATTTTGAAAAGATAAACTGCTTTAATAGTTGTATTTTGCCCATCAAAGTTAAGTCTCTTTGCTTCCACCAGTTTAACAATTTCTTTATTTTACTTAATATTTCTTTATAATTCAATCTTTCTTTTATTTCTACATCTAAAGAAAAAAATACACCGAGAATCTTTATAAAATCCACCTTTTGGCCAAAAGATAAATCATATGATTTTCCTTGGGAGGAACCTAATAATAAAACCTTCGTCTTATCGTTATTAACTTTGAGTCCTGACACTTTTCTGAATTTTTCTAAAATTTCTATTACTTTTTTTACTGAATCTAGATCTCGGACAAATATAGACATATCATCTGCATACATAACCTGTTTTACTTCTTCCTTTCCAAAGGAAATTCCTTTAACATCATTATTATATCTTATATTATGCGCTAATACTTCAATGCATAAAATGAAAAGATATGGTGAAAGCGGATCTCCCTGCCTTACCCCTCTTTCAACATGAAAATAGCTTGTAGAATCTCCCCCATTAAAAATACAACTTTGGCTATTTGTATATAATATTTTGACCCATTTGCGAAATTGCTGGCCAAGACCGAATGAACCTAATGTTTGATGTAAAAATTTGTGGGATATCGAATCAAAGGCTTTTTCTAAATCAATTGCTATCATATACCCAGGGATATTATTATATAACGTATGAAAAAGCATATCATCAATTAATCTAATAGCTTCTCCTATATTCCTGTTTTTAATAAATCCTATTTGATCTGCTAACACAACGCTCTCCAAAACCTCTTTAATTCGTTTTGCTAAAACTTTGGATATGATCTTATAATCTGTATTCAATAACGAAATGGGTCTATAATTCTTTACGTAATGTGGGTCTTTCCCTTCTTTAGCTAATAAAATAATAATTGCTTGTTTTTGTGATGCAGAAAGTTCTCCAAGAACAAAAGCTTCATTGAATGCCCCAATCAATACATCCTTTATTTCAGCCCAAAATGTACAATAAAATTCAACTGTTAACCCATCGTTTCCAGGGGATTTATTTTGCTTCATTTCTTTCAGTACCGAAATACACTCCTCCTCTAGTATATCCCCTTCACAGCTTTCAGAATCTTCAGATGATAACGTTGGTACATTTTTAAAGAAATCCCTAAAATCTTCCGTGTATTCCCTTGCATAAAGGTGGGTATAAAATGATTTAATTTCATTTAAAACTTCCTTCTCATTTTCAGTAATTTCTCCGTTAACCTTAACTAATTTTGTTATAGTACTTTTCTTTTTGTTAGATTGTAATAGTTGACTAAAGTACCTTGTATCCCTTTCTCCACTTTCGTACCATGTCGCACGAGACCGAATTTTAATACCTTCATTAATGTAATCGTAACTGTCTGCAAGTTCTTTCCTTTTCTTTTCTATCTTTTTAATTAATTCTTCATCTACTGAATTTACGCAACTACTTTCTAAACATTCCAATTCCTTTTCGAGAGATTCTCTTTTATTTTTTTTTTCCTTAGCCAGTTTTTTCGAAAAAGTTCTTGTGAAAGACATTATTTTCATTTTCAAATAATCCCATACAACTCTTCTATCTTTAACTTCTGTTTTTATTTTCTCCTTTAATGTAAGTATTTCTATTTTCATTTTTTCACATATTCTACATTACCACACAGGCTATTATTAAATTTCCAATAAGAACCATTCTTTTTACGCATTTCCTTATCAGTTTTATCATACAAGAACATAAATATAGCTGAATGGTCAGGAGCTATAGATGGTAAAATTTTGCACCTAATAACAACATTTACCAAATCATCTGATATTAGCCAATGATCTAATCTGCTTTGCATAAATGGATTATTTTTAGTGAAGGTAAATTGTCTTTTCAATGGATTTCTCTCCCTCCATATGTCTATCAATTGTAGTTCCTCCATAAAATTTTCTACTTCTTTACTAACCTTGTCATGTAATTTTTGCTTCACTGTTTCCATTATAATCTAAATCAGAATTCATAATAATATTAAAATCTCCTCCCATTAAAACAGGTTTGTTACAACTATTAATTTTTTTAAACTCTATAATCATATCCTTTAAAAATTTTATTTGATGATTTTCTTTATCCCTCGTCGGTAAGTATACATTACAAAGGACCATTCTATGTCCTTGGATTTCACAATCAATGAGTATGTATCGCCCTTCATCATCTTGTTTTATATTTATAAGTTTAAAGTCTAGCGAAATTTTGATAAGAATGAGTACTCCTTTGCTGTGATTTGTTCCATGGCTATAATAACATGACCCTTCCCACCCAGAACTCCATCTATCCTCTACTTCTTTTGTACTATACGTCTCCTGTAAAAAAATTACATCCCCTTTTTCTTTGCACCATGAAAATATTCGTCCCCTTTTCGCGCATTCTCTTATTCCTCTAACATTTAAGGAAACAAAATTACAATTTAAACATCTATTCATAAAAAAAATCTAAAAAGATCATTCCACCATTTTTTTGTATAAAAACTAAGATTTTCACTATGCTATTTATAGGGAGAGTGAGGATTAGATTTCCTAGTGTAACTACAGTACATAATTGAATGATAAAATCTAATTTATTGCGCCATTGTTTAAAACAAAAATGAATGTCGATCAATTCGAGTATTGTTATCCCTTCCATGTAGAACATTATCTCTAAAAATCCTAAATAAGTTGCTCGTAATTCCTGCAGGTAAAAAAAGAAGGGAAGGAATCCCATCTATACGACCCTCTCCAAAGCAGAACTCCCTCACAGCTCACCCTACTTTACAGGTTGCTGTAGTATTTCCAATAATAAAAATCTACCCCTTCTTGACTTTTTTTCTTTGTCTTATTAAATATAAAGAAAAAAACTGGCATTCCATCAGCATAAACCACATTAATAAGTTTAATTTTAAACTTATATCTACTAAGCCAGAATATTTTTTTTTCTGTTAATAAGAACTTATATATAGAAACAAGGGGACTAGGAACGCCTCGGGACCTGCTCGGCCGCACCAATCCAGACACGCACCACTACCCCACCCGCATTGCTTCCGCCGGGGATACACAGGCTATATCCCCGACAAAAACAACACAAGTAAACAATGACACGCGCTCCACTGAAACATAGCCAAACACGGCCCCAAAGCACTCCCAACCCCCTGTCTCTATAGATAAAAAAAAAAATCAAACAGTCCTGAGATTCACCTTTCTGTAACTAAATACCCAATCCCTATATAACAATGTAGAAAAGCTAGTCCTGATATTGGATTCCATATTAGCATATTAAAGGTGTTATACTTAAAAGAAAAAAAAAAACACTCTAGTTTCCATCATTAATGCCAGGAATAAAGGACAAAATACTTATGTGGCAATAAATTCCACTGCTGGTAATGTACCTAATCATTGGTTCAAATCAACAAACCATGCAGTTTTGGACATTGTATCGAGGATATCCTCCTTTTGACTATTAGTTCCATCTTACATAAAGGAACACCTGGTATTCTTTTTCTTTCTTAAAAACTAAGCAAACAAACACTTGGAGCATACACGCGCCAAAGGATATGAAAAAGCAAACTATTTCAATAATAGGCCCGTTCCACATCTTGAAATTGTTATACATTCTCTAAACTTTTCCTTTTTAAATGTATGAATGCTCTATACAAAATGTCTGAATTGCGGTATTCAACATGCTGTTCTTTTGTAAGAAACTCAAGACTTACGTCCCTTTCTTCTTGTGAATGTGAGAAAAAAAGTCAGTATTGCTCGTTGATATAATTTCACCAAGTTGTATACGCATTTTAGTTAACTTAATTAATGCAAGGGTGAAAATGAGATACAATCTTGCTCAACTCACCAATAATGCTTTCATATATTGTTGTTTATACCCCTACTAATCAATCACTCCCATTTCCATCATAAACACAAAAGCAATCATCGTGTCCTCTTTTCAATATTACACAACAATCCTCTCGTTGGTGAGCATATATCATGGCATTGCCCTTTGATTGTTTCAGATTTAACCCTGCATTAATAAGAAAATCTTTATTGTTCCCTTTTGAAATCCAAACAAATAAGCACTTGTAATATACAGAAAGTATTCAAGTAACATTATCACAAGACAAATTTCAAACCTATGGTTGTTGGACCATCGTCAGAAATAACATTTCTACTTCCATTATGCTCAATATATATATCATTGCAGAGTTGCAGTAATGTTGCAAATGTTGTTGTTTCTAAGAAACTCTCAAGAATTGTGATTTTTTTTTTTTCATATTGCTGAAGAAAATAGAGATCCAAACTGTTACTTATTTGTTTGAATTCACTTTGGTTTACCCAACTGATGCAAGCATGAACAAGAGATGCGACCAAGCGCAACTCCTAACGCAAGTCACCATACCTCAATCAATGCCTCATGTTCCCTAATAATAAACAAAAAAAAAAAAAAAAAAAAAAAAAAAAACTTCAGTGTCTCTCCTTTGGTATTTATGCAACATTCCTAAAGCATGTGAGCATGCTGATGGCCATTTCTCTATTCTATTGGCCTAATTTGTGTAATGAAGAACAAAAAATGCAATACAATCTTTGTGTTCCTAATCAATGCTTCAAGACAATAACTTGGCCTTTCTTAATACATTTCAGGCTACTCTTTGTATTTCAAATTCATCCTGCATCAATTGGGGAAGAAGAAAAGGAAACACTTTGTTGTTCCTTTTAATACCCAAACATACAGACACTTAAGCATACATACTCTTTTGCTATTCAAGTATCTATTTAAACACATTACAACATGAAAGCTTTCCATCTTAAGAATTTGCAGTCCTTTTCAAAATTCTCTTTTTTAAAATTCTACTGTACCATAGTACAAGAATGACTGGACTGCATTATTCTGGCTTTGCTTATTTTTTTTTGTAAGATACTCTCAAGAGTTATTTCTTTTCACCTACTGGATGTAATAACGCATTGAAAATTCAAGGTGTTATTTGTTCTATATAGTGTCACTTTTGGTAATTCATAGAGGATGAAACGAGAAGCGATTCATGCGCAACTCACCATACAATAATTTAGTCAAGTTAATGCAATGTTTTGTACCCAATCAATGGCCTCGAACTCTCCAAATTCCATCTTATGGTTCTACTTATAAACAAAAACTTCGTATTATCCCTCCTTGAATATGAGCAAATTCCCCGGACAAGCAATATTAATAGTGTTGATCCTGTATAAATAGGCACTCCCCAATTCTATAAGCCTTATGAAGAAAGAAATGCTTATTCTAACATTAAATACTTCTAAACAATCAATGCGATGCTTTACGTTCCAAATAATCCGTTCTTCAAAAGAATAAACTTTGCATTTCTTGGGAAAGATATTTCAGGATATCCCCCATTCAGATGTTCCAATTCATCATTGCATTGATTGGGGGGAAAAGGAAAAGGATACACTGTTATTCCTTTTGATTTTGAAATCTAACCAAATAGGTACTTGCAACTATTCAACAAAACATAATAGGTTTACATTTACAACAAGAAAATTGCCATTCTTGAGGATTTGCCACATTTTTCAAACTCTCTCTCTTATTTTTAACTGCCACTATATGCCTGATACAAATGGCCGGATTGTGTGATTTCTTTTTACAAATACTCTCAAAATATATGCCCTTCTATTCTACTGGCTTTGAAAATAAGCATAAAAATGTCCATAAGAGTTGCTCATTTGTATCAATTCACTATAGTCTACTCAGATAATGCAAGGATGAAAAGGATGTGCAATCATGGGCCACTCCCTACCGCAAGTCACTATAATGCATGCGATGTTCATTCAACCACTGAAACATTCGCCATTTCGCCCTTTAAACAAAACTTCGTTGCATACAACAGACCTCTAACCCGATAGCGAAATAGGCCTATTGACAATTTTATTCTTCATTTTGGTTTTTATTTGTTCAAGCAAGGATGAACAACGACATACAAGCGAAGGTTATATGTATATATATTCAAAATGATACCCCAATATTGCAATGAACACATCCATTTCTAAAGAGACAAAGTAATATCTTCTGATACTAGTTACCCTCCAAAATGTGCAATTTTTCTCTGAAAAGTATAATTTCTACTAAAACACTAAAATTATCCATTTCAGTAATCCTTGCCTGAACCAGGCAAAGGGGCGCCTAAATTTCTCTTTGGGATTTTTAAAACAAATTGCACAACGATATGAAAAACATTATATATCTCATTAGCAAGCAAAATGAAAAAAAAATAATATTGTACAGCTATCAAACAGCACTTCCCTTTCTGTACAATCCTTTTTACTCTTTTTTCTTTTGGATGTTGCTACAGTTTACCAGGACCTCCATTGCCAATACACATCAGTTTCATGTATAGTTTAATAAAGGATATCATATCTAAAAATCAAATCTCCCTTTTTCCTAGATTTACCTATATAGACTTTGCAAATAAATCGTTCTTTCTATCTACGTTTCCAAGCACTTTCTTTCTCTGGCAATTTCCCAGAAACTCTTTTAACTTTCTTATTAAATAAGTTTCTTTTCTGTGTCCACCATACTGACCCCCCAAAAAGTTTTAAACATTTGGTCTCATTATCCATGTTATCTAAATCCATACTAACCATCCTGACCAATACTCAAACAGATATGAATAAATGTCTATTACTCTCAAATAAAATTTATATCTCACATCTTGAAGCAAGTTTCCTTTTGATACTGTGAGTCGAAAATGAACAAACTTCACTTACAATGTTCAGCATCTTCGTCTTCACAGTTTATTTCCAATGATGTATTTCCCAGTGCTTCAGGAGACCAAATAATCTGATGGAGTTGAAGATAATTTCACAGGATTTTCCTCTTGAATTTGAATATTTTTTATCGCTTTTTTTTCTGCATAATCTAATTTTCCTTTCACGCTCTCCTCGTTATTACAGCAAGGACAACTAAAAAATAATTACTGGTTTGCTGCTTCAATCACATCATTTCCGCGTGCTCCTTGATCGACCACCATGGGTATTCCTCTCCGTTGGACTACCTGATCCTTCCCTATCTCCATTCTCCTTCCTAGCTTTTCGATGAATCTCGGTTGGTTCTTTCTTCGGAATCCAAACGTGGTCAACTATCAACTTCGTCGGCTCAGCCCTCGAAAAATAGGCGAGTTTCCCCGCTCCTCTCGCTGCCTTTAACGCCTCGACCTGGCTCCTCCTTTCCATTCTCACCCTCCGAGATAGATCATCCGTTATATACATCCTCGTATTTTTCAAGAGATTCGCCCTCTGCTGAATAGACACCTTATCCGCATAACGTAGGTATCTTACTTTGATTGGCCTTGGTGACGTTCCGGCTTGGACACGGTGTATACGTTGGTACTCGATACCTTCCACCTCCTGCTCTGTGAACTGTAGTTTATTATCATAACTCTTTCATTGTTTCTTCCACATTTTCCTTCCTCCTTCTCTTGTTACCTTTTCAGGCACCGGTACATTAAGGAATACCAAGTTCTCTCTTGCTACATAGGTTTCCATTTTGGTCGAGCTCCTCCTATGTTCTTTTTCGGCAATAGCATTTTTTCTTCTTTTAGCTTTTCCATTTCCTGTTTTAGTTTCCTTCAGCTCTATGGAATGATGGTCAACGGTGGCAACACCCTCAGCGCATTGTTCACGTTCAGCTTAATTTCTTTCAAAATTTTGTTTTCCAAACCAAAAGCGATTTCAAATTTAGTTGACTGTTCATTCAACATAAGCTGAATAGCCGGTAAATTGCCGCCTCAGAAGAAAGAGGGCTGGTTGTGTTTAGCAGGGCGCGGCCGCTTCCCCTTCCAGATTCCATAGTTCTCGCTCTTTCACTCGTGTTGCCACGTGTTCCTCACAAGATTTTTCTTATTCAAATTAACACTGGGTGAGCTGGTTGGAGCCGCTGCAAGGTTGCGTCTTCACTCGGAGAAGGTCATGATGCGG
>JAPZVO010000095.1:0-96935 GCA_029962745.1 Echinometra lucunter | reverse complement strand
CTTACTTACTTACTTCCAGGATACTGCCCAACTCCCCTAAAAGGGGTCAAACGGGCAGGGTTAGGGTGCGCTGATGGTCGTTACGCGGAGGTGAGAGGCGATGCTTAGTATTAATTTTGGTTTAGGTACTTCTGGATTGTTACTTTGAATTTGTCTTTGTCGAGAATTGATTTGATTGAGTTTGGCAAGTTGTTCCAGTCAACAACATTTATGTGTTAGATGATCGCCGGTACTTCCTCGCGTAGTGGACGGGGCCCAAACTTACACCTGGCATGCCTGGGACTGTTTCAGACTGCAAATTTGGGCATTGACCAAAGCAAGATGTAATTTTCTTAAATTTTCTACGTTTCCTGAGTCAGGAAATGTTAAGCTCTTAATACTAGTTTAGATTTTCGATTTACCAGGCTCAAATTTTGTGTCAGATTCAACTTTCATGGTGGGGGGGGGGGGGGCACTCAAATTTTGGGGGATGTGGGTGTGCCTCTGCCAATCTCAAAACAGGGGGCTTAGCCTTAGGAGCTAAATGGCTACCTGAGGAAACCCATTTTTTAGGGTCTAGGGAGCTAACACTACAGTTAAAGAGCTCATGGCATGGGCAAAGCTAATTCGGAGGGTCTCACTCTCAGCTTCCGAGAGTGAGAGTCTGGTAAATCGAAAATCTAGATTCTAGACTAGATCTAGTAGTATTAAAAGCTTAACATTTCCTAACTCAGGACACGTAGAAAATTGCCATCTTGGCCCTTGCCGATACTAGGCCCTGCTAGGAGGCTATGCCTATGGAGTGAGCGTTCCCAGGCCGGGCGTGTGCTTCCCTGGCCATGCTGGCAGTGGGCTAGGGTCTATGCGCATTGTTTTCGCATAACAGATCTAGCATGTCTAGGGAGTGAGTCGGAAGCAAGGAGCTGACCTGAGCTTGCCGCTAGGCCCGGCTCATAAACTAGGGAGCGAGCGTTCCCGGGCAGTGGGCTGTTCGGATTTTTCTCGCATTTCTTGGGAGCAAGCCGGACGCAAATCGAGGTGCGGTTGGTTAAAATCGCACATCATGACGACATGAGAGCTACCTGAGAAGGTTGAAAATGGGGGTCGTCACAGCGGCACATACATGGGTGAGTGCCCCCCCCCCCCCTCCCCGGGATTGAGACATGCAAGAGTCAGAGACTGAGCCTCACTCTGACTCTGAGTTCACTGACCTCGCCTTGTGAGGTAACTGTTAGACTGATAATTCTGTCTCAAAATTTCGTCAGGCTCTTATTCTGGCAGGGTTGGCTCTCAAAAAATTTTGTCTCAAAATTTCCTCATTTTAGAGACAGAAGCGCCTAAAGACAGTACCATCGCCTGAGAAGCCACTGAAAAACGACCTAACGTTAGGCGTAACACTGAATTCATCGTTCATACATTAAAATTTATGTCTAAAAACCCAGATCAGTACCATGGAGAGATCTGACTTTCAAAATCATCTTTAGCTTACCAATTTCATGAGCTGTTAACTCTCCATTTTCAGGTAAATCAAGGGTCTTCTCGATTGAAAATCTTGCAGCCAGCCTCTCGCTTTTCGCCTCTGCTGTTCGGAGATCAGCGAATTCGAGCTCCAGTGGCAGTGCAGCTCGCAATTCAGCCATATTGAAACCAGTACGAAACAATAACAACAACATCATTCGTTTGGGCATATAACAGTACGTATGAACGATGATGTTGTTATTTCGTAGCAGTTTGAATATGGTTTAAATTGAGCTTGACTTTGCTGATCTCCAAAAAGCAGAGGTGAACAGAAAGAGGGATTGGCCATGGAGACTAAATCCAGACCGAAATAATCTGTCTGTAGGCTATTTACATGTAGCCTCTAGTTTGTGTAGGGTCCGCTCTAGCTCTAGACTACTTAGAAGCCTGTAGACCAGCAGTTAGGGTGTAATTGACCGTCAGTGCACTGACGGACCGAAAAATTTATATAAATTCCATTTTTTTTTTTTTTTTTGGTAGACTTGGAACATATAGGTGTAGCCTATATTACTATAGGATGGATTTTTGTCTTATAATTTTTATGATTTCATTCTTCCTGATAGGCCATTTCCAGCAAACTTCATCTGGATCTATCCGGCCGACGTTGTATTCTTGCACACTTGGTTCAGACTACCCACTTTTGCAGTAAACGCAGTTCAGCAAAGTGTAAGACTCTACATGTACCTTCTGAAATGGCGTTTCTTCGCCGCATTGACAGAGTTAAAGAGAGGTGAGGTCTAGGGTCTATTCTATGTTCTTATGCAGCGTTCAATAAGAATCTTGACCCTACCCTGTCCAAGGGTCGTCAAGCATTCGCCGTCAACTCAACGTCGAATCTTTACCAAAAATTGAGGCTGGATGAATCTTCACTGCATTTTATTGGGGTGGGGCGGGCGCAGTAAATCCGCAATGTAATTTTTAGTGGGGCATGGTGAATCTTTAGCGAAAAATTTTCTGAACGTGTTGAATCTCGTACCAATAGATTACACCAAATGGTGAATCTTCACCAAATCTTTTCAAAATGAATAGGAACGGTGGGCGAATCTTGACCATGGAACTTCGAGACAAAGGTTAATAAAGGTGAAGTCTTGGACAGGGTAGGATCAAGATTCCTATTGACCGCTGCATTAGTGTCAGTATGATTTGTTGCTGTGATTTTTACAGGAATTAATCAGTGGGCGGCTAGGATTTCATTTCGGGGGGGGGGGGGGGGAGATGGTAAGGATGAGCATGTGAAGCATGCAAATTACGTACCGCGTGTGCTCCACGTGTGCTGGGGGGGTGCAGGGTAGGGTAAAAAGTCTGACCTCTCTTTGGCATTATTTCCTGTCTGCACCCTCTCTTTCCATTTTTTAAAACCTTGCCTTTCTCGCGCTCGCATTTTTCTTCCTTTCTCTTTTATTTATTTTTTTCTTCATGGTAGGGTTTGGGGGGACAATCGCCCCCCCCCCCCACTACCCACCTGATATGGCTTGAGACTGTATGGAGCCTCGATGATCAACTTGCTGATTGTTGCTCAGCATTAGGCCTTGTAAACTGTTGTTATGCCAAATTTTTTTTTTTGGGGGGGGGGGCTCTCTGCATGTATCTGCATTCAGCAATCACTTTTCTTTAATGTTGTTCCCTTGCTCATATCAATTTTTATTTCTTGTTATCTCCCAATAGCCAACAAATGCAAGTTTGAATAACTTCATTGCTGCAAAAAATGGCAAATATGGAGATTCACTATATTCCCCTTAAAATGAAATGTCCTTTCAGTTTTGAAGTGCTGCAGTTAAAGTTTTGGAATGTTATTCTTAAGGAACAGAACAATGCATACCGGTATATGTTTCATAATGAAAAGCATTATGGTACTGGTAGATTATCTGTTTTCATTCAGTATCACATAATTATTTCATGTAATTTTGAATCCTATTTATATACAGAGACCTGTCGGACCTGAGCGACATCTCATAGACTGACGAAATCTTTTTCAATTGTATGAGGATGAAGCTTTTTGACTGAGGCATTGCTTCTTGAAGGAGACTGCACTCTACTTCACCAACATGCTTGAAGGGGATTTGAGAAGGAACACAGAACGGAATGATCCGCTTCCTGTGCTGGTGCAAGTTATGACAGCTCTACGTTTTTATGTGTTGGTGAGTGTTTATTTTTTACCTGAAATGAAGTGCATGCATGTATTTATTTTTCATTATTGTAAATAGAGAAATAATTTAGGCCTCAAGGTCAAAGGTCAGTTTGTACAAAGAAATGATTCTTTGTGGTGATAAGTCAACAGCCACTTGACAGATCAACTTCAAACTTGGCTCATGTATGCATATGGGAGAAAAAATGCTCTGATTAGATTTTGGGATTTCAACGTCATTAATCCAAGATCAGAGTTAATTTTATACATGGAAATGTTTTGTTTTCGAGATAGAACCCTTTTGCAGTTCAAATTCGAACTTGATTCATGTATGCATATGACAATGGTCTGAATAAGTCTGGGGTCACAAGGTCAAAGATCAAGGTCAAAGATATCATGGGATACATGAAAGTAAAGAAAAATCAGTGTGAATGTGCCATACATTTCGGATCTGACAATGGTGGAGGCATAAATTCTGACCATGCACTGCTGAAGATTCATATTGTTTCATAAGGAAATAATTTCCAAACAAATCTATGAATACAGTTTCATGTCAAATTGCAGGCTCAATCCAGAGGATGCATGGTGACGATGCATCATTATCACAGTCATCTGTTTTTGCCGAGTTATCAAAGAGGTTTACGAAGCTATCGCAAGAAGGAAAAGGGCATTTATGAGTTTTCCAACTACGAGAGAGGAAGTTGAACTACCAAACAGCAATTCTGCTAGTACTGCAGATTTCCTGAAGTCGTAGGTGCTCATGTCTACATCAGGAGTCCTGGTGGGGAACAAGCCCAGTACTTCCTAAACAGGAAGAATTAATATTCCGTCAATGTTCAGGTTCGACTGATTTATTTTGTATGCATTACTGATTTCTCTAATGTTCCTCATTAAGCCAGGAATGGTATATAAGGGACTAAGAAAGGTAAATGGGACCAAGTGAGGTAAATGGGTACCTGGTAGGAATTTATTTCCTTGAAATGCAGAGCGTGTAACAGCTGCTTGGCTAGAGCCATGGTAATAGTGCTACACTATTGTAGAGGGCTTAGGGACTTCAGATGAAGAAAGTGTTAGGTGCTATATAAGCATGTACCATCATTATTATGATGAGATAGTCTTCATGCACCCATTATTGCCAAACTTGGATGGTGTGTATGTGAGTTACTGGAATATTCCTGTTTTATTTGAGCGAAAGTCAATCTTAAGATGTCAAAGGCAGGTTGAGATCATTATAATTCTAGCATCTGCATGTTATTGCATCTCTTCCAACCCTATACATGTACCATACAGAAATATGATATTTCAATAAGGGCACATGAGTTGTGCATGGTGTAATTATATTATGTAGAGAGATATAAATAGAGAATATATCTATTCTGTCGCGAGTAGAAAAGACTACATTATGTAAAGATTATAGAAAAGTTGAGGGGTCATATTTCAGGGGCGTCAATATCCAGGGAGGAAGGGGCCGTATCATCTTTGCTCACCATAAATCTTTGTGAAACACTTTTGTCATTAAGTGAATTTCAATCACAATTCTACGAAAATAAAGTTGTGATTGCTTATTTTTTCATATTAACGGGGAGATAAAGAGAAAAAGAATCATAGAGGAGTCAGAGTTCATCAAGGACGGATCCCGGGAGGATGGGGTCGAAATTCCCTTTGTTCCCAATATATTTTTTTCATTAAATATCTGTATGTCTTAAAGTGAATTTTGGAGCAAAAATGTCATCTTAAATTCACCTTCAATTTTAGTGGTCTTTGGGGGAAGGGGTGGGGTATTCTCAGAATTTTTAATGCCCCTCCCCTTTTAAAGTTTGCATGGATTTGCCCCTAATTGGCAAACACGTGTCAAAGATTTTATGTTGCTGTTAAATAGTAATAGTGTTGAAGATGCAGTGAAGATCAATTTTTACTTAATAACTAGCACGCTTGTTCATTATTACATCATCATCAAAAATCAGAACCATTTACCGCCCACTCAATCACAAGTCATTCAGAAGGCATCAAAATTCAAATTCTTTCTCAATTCCGTGCTTCTTTCCATGTTCATGTTTCTTTCTGTCAGCTAGCTCTTTTCTCTTCTTCAAACTTGGTCTATATCTTTCCTTCTCTTTCTTTTTCTCTCCCTCTTCTTCCCTTCTATTTCCACCATCTCTAGTTTTCTCGCTTTTTCTCTGCTTCACTGTTCTTATCTTTCATTTCTCCAGCTCTCCATCAGCTCCCTTGGTTGCTCTCTCTCTCTCTCTCTCTCTCTTTATACATCTCTTGTTACTTTCACTCACCTTCTTATCATGCATATACTTATTTCAAGTGTGTGCCTAAATTATTTTAAATTGTCTTATATCACTTCATCGTTCATTTTATTAACTGCGATGTATCTTTTGTATTTCCACTGCCAGCGGGAGACCAATTTTCTGGTTTTGTTTTTCTTCAATTATGGATCAATAAAAGATATGAACTGTGAACTTTGAAATACATAATAGGTCAGTACAACATGGAATGAAATAAAATTTTCCTCAATTGCACTTGTCATACTAGTAACTTTTATTCAAAGCAAGAGTTGACATACGATGTACTTCAAATTAGGAATTTAAATCCGTCTGGATTGGTGTTCTTTATTAAGCTGTAGTCTGAAACTTTTAAACACTTTCGGTTTCTAATAAATTTAAGAGTGGAGAGTGTTTGTTCTTTCTTCCTAATAAAATTCGTCCTTTCCTTTCCTTTCACTAAAAAATAGAATAAAATCACGTGCCCCCAAATATCTCTTAACATCTATCCATTATTTTCCTTTACATGGTTAAACAAATAAGCTTACAAAGTTTAGCTAGTAGGGTATTTTTTTTTTTTTTTTGGTATAGTTAAGATACAAAGAAGCAATTCAATCTAAATTTAGATCATTGCACATGTGACCTAATTTATAAAGAAAAAAAATCCCATATGACCTTAAAAGATCTTATCGTTAATCCAATGATTAAAAATTTGCTAGTTTTAAATTTACTCTCCAAATCATCTGCTTTTACAGGCACACAAAAGTAGTAAATATTCAGAATTAAATATTATCCATGAACATGATGAAATAGAGGTAATATCATCCTGAAAGTGAAATTGCTCCTATTAAAACATATGTCATGAGTTCTAAGGGCACTTGTCACCCAAATTATGAAGATACAAAAAGCATTTTTTGCAGACTTTTGTTCATTAAAGAAGTAGCAATATCGCTTCCCCATAACTTCAACTGTAGCACACCTGGACGCTGTCAGTCAGTTCCCACATAATGTAGAGGTCATGCTCAGCTTTGGTAAGTTCATTCACCAACTGAAAGGATGTGATCATAGACCGCAAGGAGGCATCCAAAGTTCCAGACACTACTTGTTCTAGTGACATCCTGTATAGCCATACCCATGTTCATTTTGTAGGATCTCCATCATTGTGAAGTTCATCCTGGGTTGATGCGAGGAGAATCCAACTTCAGTGATTGTTTCAAGATCTAAGATCACCTCTGCTTCCTCCACTGATATGAATGCAGTGACCTGACATTTCCAGCATCGTTGAATTAAATGTGGTTATCATACCCTTCCCACTCCTTCCAGCTTTGCCTCTAAGATGCAGTCCAACATTCCTATATTGGCCTGGAGATGACAAAGATGATAGGGACGGGCATGACCTTAGCTGCTTCATATCAATGGTCTGTAAAAAAAAAAAAAAAAAAGAAGATAAAATCCCTTGTAATGATACACGAAATGGCACTAGAAGCAGCCAACTGCTTAGATGAATCACATTGAAATACAGACTTATTGTTTTAGAACAGCTGAAGTACATCAACAGCATTAAATATGGAAGTATGGAATACAAAATGTCATTCATTCTAATATGAAATATTAGACAGTAATAACAATTAATCCATTTAGTAATGTTGTTTTGTGATTAGTATTGTTTTAACTTTGATTAATCTAAAAGTAATTTAAGTAAATATTCAACAATGCCTCATAACTGAAATTCAGTTTGTAATTCAATTGCTCTATAAAAAAAAAAACCTAGAGAGACAATTAATGCACTCAAAACTGAAGACAATCCAGCAATACAAAATGGGAAGGGTTTGGGGGAGGCATTGCTTGCTAATAATGATCTGCCCCCTCCCATCCTCCTCTCCATTATAATAAGCAAACAATGCAGTGCCCCCCCCCCCCCCAATTCAGCTTCATCTCTTGTTATTTTCTTTAATTTTCTTAAAAGCAGGTCTGTGCTTACATAGGGTTGTGATACATAAACGGTTATTTGTAATTCCATACTTATCCCGAGCCCGAGGTAGGGCAAGGCCCTAGTCTGGTCCTAAATTAGCTAGACTATAGCTAGAGCCTATAGATCTAGGCCTAACTTTATTTTATCATCTCTGTGTGGGAAATACACTGTAGGCCTATATGCATATAACTTAGCTGCTAAAATTTTCTGATGAATTCCTGACCGGTAAAGTTCAGCATGGGAAAATTGAGGCCTCAAATATGAATCAACAAATTCAAGAGATTGGTAGAAGCAGGTCTGAAGTTAAGATCTATGTTAGTCCCATGATTGTAGTGGAATAGATGTGCACAAACGTCAACAAATTTAAATATGGGTAGGCTAAGGCATATCGTGCATTCATCTACTATTAACTAGCGGCAAATAACGTTCCGACATTATGAAACATCGTCACTTTTTCTTGTGAAAATGATATCGTTCTTGGTTCTTACACAAATTTTAATGAGATTTTCGGCACAATTAGACTCTAAGATATGAAGATTAAACTGAGGTCAACCATTAGAGGAATTGAAAGGAAAAGCTTGTCAATTTCAAGTGAATGTTAGGTGCGCATTGTTATAGGGCCCCTCATCATACAACATGAGCTTACGACTACTACGATGGGACTGCAAAGTCTACGACTACAGTAGAATCTAGAGTCTAGATCTAGAATACATGTAGACCTAGTTACATCTTGCCTTGGTTGAAAGAAATTGCCCAACTGATGAAATAAATTACAAAAATTAATATTCAGAGATTATACAGTAATATGAAAAAGAAATAACAGAGGAAGGAAATTTCATAATACAACGTTAACTGTCGGAATTAACAGTTAACACTATTAACTAACTTTATCTTTGAAACTAGGCCTAGAGGGGTCTATATGCATGTCGCATGCAGCCTTGCAGTTGCAGGGCACTAGATCTATACGAAACGAGGTAGACATGTCACCTATTAAAACTGAATTGAATGCACGAAATGCCTTTAAAACCCGTAATTTCTACTGGAAAAAACTGAAGAAATCATAATAATGTTCTTACCGATTCTTCCATGATTTGACATTTGATCATCAGCTAGAGCCAGATTAATCGACGGACTACTACTAGAGTCACTGTTCCAATATTTTTCTTCTGCACGTGTGCTTTGTTTTGGTTTGGTGTTTTGTTTTGTTTTGTTTGTTTTTTCAGTGCGCACATTTTGATAAGCGCTGACTTTAGCGCGGTTTTAGCCCGGCTCACACCTTTGCGTTTTTAGCTTGCGTTCAGCTGCGTATTGCCCGAACGCAGATAAACGCAACACAACGCGATTAAACGAGCTAATACGAGGTCAATACGCAGACCAACGTAGAGGCATTGCGTTCTAGCTCGCTAGTTTGAATTTTTTTCAAACTTCCGCAACTGAACGCAAGAGAAAAATCCATACGAGCAAAGACGAGTGACAACCAGCTGATGCGAGCAAGGACGAGCAACAGCGAGCAGCTAAACGCAGGCCAACGCAGCGCTACTTTGAGCTGCTTTTCACTGCCTAAAGCTGCGTTACCGGCTCGATTTACCTCGACTTACTTCGCTTTAGCTCGCATCAACGCGTGTCTCGTTGCGCTATACCTCGCACGCTGTTCGCACCAACAATGACCGTTACGGATGTAGCTCGGTGCACTGCATTCGTCTTGGATCTTAACTGCGAGTCTAGCTCGTCTTTCGCTCGTTTTACCTCGTTCCTGCTCATTTTAGCTCGTTCCTGCTCGCCTTTGCTCACCAGCACTGCGGATATCTGCCTTTGACAGAGAACCCTCACTCTTGAATTATTATTCAGTTCACTGGCGTAAATCCCGGGGGGATGGGGGGGGGGGGGATATATCCCCCCACTTTTTGGAGAGGGGGGGGGGATGGCGTGTACAAATATCCCCCCACTTTTTAAGAAAGAAAATATATTTTAATTAATCCGTTAGTAAAATCTTTGAATATCTGTCATAAACAACCATCATATTTTAGAATTTCTATTTGAAAATGCGATTGAAAACCAAAAAAGTGGTTATTTTTGGCTCGCTCGCAAAATAAATGTCAAAATGTGTGTAGGGGGGTCTGTGGGGGTTAGTGAGGGTGTGTGCTTATACTTAAGTGTGAAATCGACAGAAAAAAAATCGTCAAAAAAGTCAATCACCCCCCCCCCCCCCCCACCCACTCCTCAGAGTGGATTTACGCCAGTGATTCAGTTAGTTCGTAGGCCGGGAGAGAAAGATGCCGAAAATTAGAAAATCCACGACATCATATGCATGCGTTGTCATCATGCTTTCTGTCATATATTTCACGTATATAAATATATATATATATATATGATATATATATATATATATATATATATATATATATATACATATATATGAAACAAAACTACAGCGCAGGTATCCGAGTACCAATTCATAGAATCAATTATTGACCTTCCAATTCGAATCAATTTGTATGGATTGTGTCAAGACAACAGAGATGTAGAAACGAAATATAACAAAATATCAATTATCATCTATGCTCATCTTCCCAAGTGTCACTTCCTATGAACAAACGCAAAATGATTTATATTTTTGTTTTTCAATTCTTTATTTTCAAACAAGTTGTACCAGAAGTAAAACGAAATATATCATTATTCTGAACATCAACTAAGACACGTTGTTATACAACGTGAGAGAAGCATTGAAAGTCTAAACTGTGATAATGGAGTGCAACAAAATGAATGAAAAATTTGTGAAGGACATATTCGTGATCTACCACTAAGAAGTAGTAGGTGTCAAAGGATCTTGCATAGGGGTGCTTGCCAGGTGACGGAGCAACGATGATTCGTTGCTCAATATAGGAACATCCGAAAGACGATCCCACTTCAAGAGAAGATGTTTGCCTGTAGATTCGTCAAAAGATTATGACTAGTACCACAAAATGATCATCACCACTGCAATATACGACCACACGTGTACGCAGCAGATCGAACTGTTACGCCGCGGAACGAGCAGCAGTCGAGGTAAAGCGAGTGAATGAGCAGTGAGTCGAGGCGAGACGAGGTAGGGCGAGCGGCTAGCGAGCAACAAACGAGTGGCTAACGAGGTAAACACGCAACGTGGCGAGCAAACTTCGTATTGCATCGTACTGCTACGAGCAAAGGCGAGCTAGAGCGAGGTAAAACGCAACCTAAAGCAAGGTTCCCACTTAGCCGAGTTGGGGTCTCGAGTTATGGCGAGCTGGCGCGAGCTTGAACTCGCGTCAACTCTCGTCAACTCGCATGAAATTTACTAATTTTATGAGGTATGCGCAAGTGATCTTACGACCCGACATCGAGTTTACTTCGATAGCTGTACGAGTAAACCGAGCGCAATACGAGTTAACAGAGCGCAATACGAGTCACACCGAGTTTGGTATGAGTTGTGATGACCTGCATACGACTTGTACCGATCTATCAACGAGTTATCAAGACCTCGCTAAGAGTGTCAAGAGCTTTCTACGAGTTTCCGATATAAATTCGACCAAAGAAGCTGAAAATGCATATTTTTTCTTTTTTCTTTCATTCTTTCTTTTTTTCATTTCTTCCATTTCCAATAAAAGCAATCAAAAAATCAAACATAATTGTATAATAATCTAATGACTTGAATTATACTAAAGAATATACACAGCATAACTATGTTTGGGTTTCATTTTTTTTTCAAGAAAACGTCGTGTGGAATCAAGGAGGGATCCCTTGAAAAGAAGGGCTTGTGATGTGGATCCCTCAGATAATTTCAAACATAGCTTATAATTCTAAAATATTCTATGAATAAGATTATATCTACAAAAGACGAAAGGTATAGCTTTTCTAATTTATTTCAATTTTGTTGTATATACACTAGCAAATTATAGATTCGCAATTTAAAGACTATTATCTTAGTTGCAAAAGCGAAAAGAATATCAGAAGAA
The DNA here is from genome assembly GCA_029962745.1 of Echinometra lucunter. Taxonomy (NCBI): domain Eukaryota; kingdom Metazoa; phylum Echinodermata; class Echinoidea; order Camarodonta; family Echinometridae; genus Echinometra; species Echinometra lucunter. Next base: position 85,100 of record JAPZVO010000095.1, on the reverse strand, counting down.
TGACATAAATAAGAAAAGAAAATCAGAATATATAAACTGTACAAAAGCATAAGAAAACGGAGGAATAGGGTGTAAGTATGGGAGTGGGCTTTAAAAGGATTATTGTGCTTAACATTTTTTCTATTCCATTTATCTTATCTCCACATGAAATGTTAATTTTTGGAAGGTCTCTTATCCAAGGAAAAAGTACGCAGGACAAAAATCCAAGATAGCCATGAAAATCACATTTTTGCTATAACTCTGCATCATCTGAGGTGTTTATTTTTTCTTTAAACTTGATTTGGTGTCATATCCGATGTTGATGGGCGAGGTAATCTGTTTATACATCAAGAAGTACTGTCAAACCTGTAGAATTAACCCTTTTTGCATCGGGGGAGGGGATTCTAAGGCCCCGGCCTTTGGACAATTTTCGCCGCGCAATTAGATCCACTATTATTTTCACACCATGCCACTTTCTGACTTTTTCCTTTCAAGTCTTGTGCATTGTTTATACCAAGTTTATGAAAATCGGTTGCTACCGTTTAAACCGAGCCATGTCATCTTTTGTGACCTCATGTCAGCCCCAAACTTAGAATATCTGAGTTTTTTGTACAAAACGAGTGGGAAACTGCATTTCCTTTCTCCTTTATCACCAGAACTTTACTTTTAAGCTGTTATTACCACCTATTCTAACCGAACAGTGGTCCACATAATACCCCGAAACAGCAAACTTTAAAAAATGATAAAAAAAGTTGAAAATCAAAAACATACAATGCTTTTTTTTTCCTTTCTCATATTCATGATATTTGTTTATGTCCATGGTTTGATCCAAATTGTCCTGCGATACCTCTCTCAGAAATTTTGCACAGACCTCTAAAATCACGTCAGGAATACAAATCAATCATTATGTTATGTGAATCTTTATTTTTTCATTTAACATTCTCAAATAAATATTTCGAGTGATAATTAAGTTATGAAAGTTTATTGAGATGAAAGTTCTTATGTAAATGTAACAAATATTATTATGAAAGAAAAATTAAAGTGATTTCAATTATGATGCATTCTATTGTTTTTATCAATAACTTATGTATATTTTTGTTTTAAACTTGAACTCTGGTTATTGTTTCATGAAGTTTGTTGCTCCAGGGTATTGATCTGGACCACAATTCGGTTTAATAGGTGATAATAACAGCTTAAAAGAAAATCTTTTTCTTCTATTTTTTTTAAATTAATAGGGTACCATATCACTATCAACGGTGATTGACTGGGAGGTGATAATACAGGCCGCCCCTCCTATCCCAGTGCCCCCCCCCCCCCGATCGACACCCATGAGTAGAGGCGATAGTCTATAGTTGGCTGTATGTATTGTGCACATGCGTTAAACTTGAATTTAAAATATGCTTTTCTAAAAAAATATCTTTAAAAATACTTCTAGAAGAATGAAAATCACTGTGTTTTTAATAGGCCAGCGGACAAATTTTGGTGCGCTCGCCATGGTCGCCCCGCACTCTGTTCATGCTCATGCGAAACTCGCGTAGATCGATGGAAACTCGCTGTACTCGATCTAAAGTCGCACTAATCTCGTGGGCAACTCAGCATGACTCGTAGCACAATCGCCGTGCTCGCATTCGACTCTTGGAAGCTCGAGTAGCACTCGCGTATCCTTAAAGGTGGCGAGTTATTACGAGTTATAAAGAGTGCCGTGCGAGCTTGTTACGAGTGATGCGAGTATATTACGAGTTTAAGCGAGTTTAAGCGAGTTCAGTTCGAGTTACGAGGAGTCAGTAAAAATTTTCAAACTGTTCAAAAATTTTGGAACTGCTCGCGACTTGAGGGAGAGCAGTGCGGAGCTGCAACGAGTTAGGCCGAGCCGTGCCGAGTTGTCGCGAGTTATCCCGAGTTACAAGAAGAGTTTTACGCGAGTTATTGCGAGTACCTCTTTAAGGCAACTCGCAAAAACTCGCCATAACTCGGCAACATAACTCGGCTAAGTGGGAACCTTACATAAAGCGACCGTAAGCGGTCATTTTTCGAAAAAATGTACGAGCTATAACGAGCTCCATACGCAACAGTGTGAGGGCTGCCGAATGTTTTGCTGCGTCGTGCTGCTTAAAGGCTGCGTTTAGGCTGCGTTCGGCTATCGCAGCAATACGCAGCTAACAACGCAAAGGTGTGAGCCGGGCTTTACTGCGTAAGCCATTTGGAGAGCTAAGGGCCCTTTTGTCGCGTCGCGGCCCATGTATGATTACAACACCAACACCAACACCGTACTTGAAATCATGAATTTCCTAATCCCTAGGGGCTGGTGTTGGTGAATGGGGAAATTACATGTAAATCATCGACACGAACTGTGATACAGGGTTCAGCAGACGACATTCAACACCAGAAAGCAACACTGACTACCGGAAATACGTCAAATTTTGCGAGGTCAATCCCAACACCAGCCTGATTTCAAGTTCGGTGTTAAGGCTGGTGTTGGTGTTCTCACAACACCAACACCAGCCTCCAACACCGTACTTGAAATCACCCAATGTGAGTAATACATTCTTTGTACCTCGCAAAAAAACCTTAAAGGCGTTATTGCGTGCAACTGTAAGAGCATTATAGACATTTTATTTAGATCGGTACATTATTATTATTTCCAGGGCTGTCACGCTTTCAAGCTTTGCTTTTGTGACGACCCTTACAACCATTTTAATCATTGTGTAACAGAAAATACCGCTTAGAAGGTTTATATATGATGTATTTGATGATTTACATACAAAACTATTTGTTCATTATCTTTATGTCAAATTCCAAATATGTATTTCATTTTCGAGATCTTTGCTATGAAAATTGTTGCAAAACCAATAAATGAAATGAAATGAAATGAATAATTATTCTCTGCGTTATACATTCACAATTACTGTGAATTCTTTCTTCCATCTGTCTTTTCTCCTGTTCGTTGTCTCCATCTTTCTTCATACTTTCTCCATGCACCTCGGCATTTTTCGCGCTCTCCCATTTTATTCTATTCCTGTACGACCTTAATTCTCTTTGTGTCCTCTACAATTATATTCTCTGCTTTACTACATTCACATTTTTTCTTTGTCTCCCATCTGTCTTTCTTCAGTTCGTTGTCTCCTTCCTTTCTTTCTCTTACACCACGGCCTTTCTCTTTTTCTCTCGCTCTCCCATTTTATTCCTTTCCCGCGATTGACCCCTGTGCAATATATCCTTAACTTTGTGTCTTGCTTGCTAGTTACTTCGCATTCATTTTCCCCTTAATTCCGCTATTCCCCTTTTCTCCATCTCACTGTCTCTCTCCCTGCTCTTTTCTTCCTCTGTATACTTACACATCGGCGTTTCTCTCTCCACTCTCTCTCTCTCTCTCTCTCTCTCACATTCTTATGCTCTAATATTAATGTTTCCGCAGGGTCAATTTGTTCATTTCCTGTCTTCATGTTGTCCTTTTCATATTGTGCAGTAAACACAAAATAAGGAAGGCACCAGAGTTTCAATTTGAAATATACATTGAAATAGATTATTTTATTCACTTTTCAGTTCAGTCCGATTCATTTTGTCGTGTCTTGTTCTAACTCCTTTCACATTCAAGAAAATATCAGCAGACTATTTCATTTTTACAAATTCAGTGCTTGCTGGCAGCTACAAAGTGAGCTTCCCAATGATACATACACATGAATATGCCAATTAGCAGTCAGTCTTTGATAGTTTTGTTCACTGTGTTATTATAGTTGCATACAAACACAAGTAATTATTTTAATACAAGTCATCATGAAGTGTGCTGGTGAAAGGATTATTAAATTTCCTCTAATTTAACTCTAAATTTTTTTTTTTTTTTTTTTTACCTTGATGAGCATAATAAACCACTTCTAAAATGTCATGTCTGAATACTTGCGTGTAATTGTACAAAATAATAACACATTATGATTATTTATAAAATTGCCACCAACAATGTCCGGGTAACGGCTGCTTCACGTAGTTACCGATATCTCGACAAATAAACTTATCATTAACATGTATACAAAGTTATGTTCTTGTTCATTAATCTTGCAAAAGATTGAGAGCAAGCAATATCCATTCGACAGGACAGATAACGCCAATGTTGTAAATGTTGTAACTCATGGAGCTGACTAGCGATTCAATATAAAACAGCTCAATACTCACACGCATACGCTCAAATGCATTATGCCTGTACACAAATATGATATTGACAAACATTGTGTATTACTATATACAGTCATTTATCTTGAACAAAAAACATCTGATTCTGAACGAAACAAACATACCAATTCCTATAACAGGCAATCTCAACTCTCTTTATCACAATGATGATACAATTCTTTAAAGAAAATGAAATTTCATTCTGTAGGTTTTACTGCCAAAATATTTATACATGTATTCATTTGTTGTTTTCATGACACTATACAGTTGACAATTTCCTATAGTCCACAGGTCTTACTGATATTTACAATCTAGAAATGAGAAACCTGATGTGTACTATCTAGAAATCAGCATTACTTAGTCATTCACACCCCGAATGTAGGCAATACAGTTATGTAAAAGAGATATTTACATGCTTAAAGACGATATCTGCACAGCCTTTGCAGACAGTAAAGGTCCTATATATCACGGGTTTAATTTTCCATCTAGCGAGAAAAATGAGTCAGTATACAGGAAAACTGTATACAACTTAGACAAAAGCCATGTTAGCAATGCACATTTCTAATACAACTATAATTTGGTTCCCTTATTATGCCTATATTCCTTATATACAAATCAAACTGGCAAATTAATGGAAGACATAGGGACAATATCAGGCTATAGTATGGTTTCATTAAAACACTGTATACAGGTACAATAACTATAATGAAACTCAAAAGGAAAGGTCACTATAATGATACTAGAGAATAATCTTTTGCCAATTTGCAGGGTGTCACTTTGGACTTCTTGCCCTTCATATCAGGTCTACTGATCTTGAAAATAAATAATCATGCATATTACAGCTTTGAAAAGGGAAATAAAGAGGCGTCCCTCTGATACCAAATAAAACGACTATATAATCCAGTATAATTTGAGAGATATTAATAAGGTTCTCAGAACAATAGATTTTCAGAACATTTTCAGGATATGCATGATTAAGTGAAGATGAAAAAGAAATTTCCTTCTTTTATCACGCTTACTACAGCATCATCAACGGCAGCTTTATCATAAACCAGTCAAGGTTACATAAAAGATCTGCTTATCATTAGCTTCTCTCTTCCACCTCTCTGGTTGGATATAATACCAGCTCCTGTAAATGATTTCATAATTAAGAACATAAATGATAAAAAAGAGCATATGCGTCATTTTCAATACTAATATAAATGTCACATTGAGTAGAAGAAATAACCAGTTGTCTCACGATGTAGCAAACGTAGTTGGAGAGCGACGTTTCGTCTGCAAACTGCTAGACTTCGTCAGGCAATGAGCAAAGACGCTGCTGCGCACGGGTTATATAGCGTCGGGAGCTATTGTCTGGCTCCACTCGGGTGTGAGCCGCGCTGTGATTGGCCGGAGCCGCTGGACAATCAGGGTCCGCGCTAGTGCTTGGTGCCCGCTGGAGCGTGCACCGCGCGCTGTGATTGGCCGATGCAGCCGGCCAATCAGCGTCCGCGCTGGTGTCAGGTACCCGCTGGTGCGGGCGCCGCGCGCTGTGCATGTGTACGGTGGATGCAGTATGCCGTCGGATGGTAGGTAACCATTCATCAGGGATCTCAATGCCGCTGTCCCTGTTGATATTGCTCGGGTGTAAACGGATCTGAATCGCTTCCTTTATGTGCCGGGTATACCAATGCTTATCATTAGCGATGCAGCTGACCTCATCCCAGTTAGGTGGATGATTGGAGTCCCAAGCATGTTCTGCAACAGCAGAGCTATCGGTGCGCCTAAGCCGAACATCACGGCGATGTTCCTTCATGCGCTCCCCCACAGGTCTACCATTATTACAAACAGTGAACAAATAATTGCTTTGTGAGAGTATAATGAGTTAATGAAGACATCTACTCGTCATAGTTTAAACAAACAAATATGTACATTATAAGCATATTATCTCATTACCACTTTAGTATAATATGTTCATACGTGCACGGCTTACTCTCAGGCTGACGTTTAGCATATATCTCTCATCATGCTCATGAAGGATTTGTTCATGAATGGTGAATTTGATATGGTGGTTTGATATCTAACAGATAAAGCTTAATTTACATAATGATGAAAACAATCATTTTGTATGATTGTGCTGTCAGTGTTCGATTTAATGAAATATGAGCTTGATACACAGATTACGTTTCCACATTAATAATTATATATATCGTGTTTATCATGTTTATACATTTTATCAACAATTGAGGAGAGTATTCTCCACCTACCTATCATAAAAGATGAAGTACAAGGGAGTGTTTCAATATATTAGTCTAAGAAGGTTAAAATATATCATTGGATGAAATCATTATACAAAAAATGATGTTCTACTTGTCCATTATGTCGAATTTGTAGTGCAGAACAACCTTTATTATCAGTGGGCTACGGGAAGTTATGCATGCAAAATTATGTAGAGTTTGCTTTATCCCTGAACTATGGAATAATGTCAAGTATGAAAAGTGAAAAACATTGAATACATATACATCATCATAATGAAATCGATATCAGTAGATCCTTACGGGAAATATCATTTTGATATGACCTTGACTGTCATAGGACAATACACTCGGCATATGAAGCCCATAACCTAGGAGTACACAGAAACTGGTAGTGAATGTCACTGGAAATACTGTATTTAGCAGAACTTCATATTGGTAATGCAGAGATTATTTCCAAAAATTAAAATCCATCAGACAGATATCATGATCTTAATTCAAGAAAGAGGTTTCTTTTGAACAATGGTTTTAAACATCCATAACCGTGTACGCGCGTGACCTCTTGTCCAATGGACGGACACTAATGATATTAATATGTAAACACATATTTACACTTATTTTAGTCCACAGCGAAAGTTTCAACCAGGATTAGAGTAGACCATGATTTAAACCAATCATCTTCCGTGAATTCGGGCCAATATGTACATCTAAACGAAAGATAAACAATTACTGCTTCGAATTAAGATATTTCATTTGACTCTTTTGAGTTATAATGGTTATAGGGAGATTTTGGCACTTCTAACAAGCAGGCGTTCAGTCATTGTTGAGAGCATTGGTGGATTTTGGAGTATACATCTTCATTTTAATTACACTCTTATATTCAATGAAATTATACTGAGTCATAGACTTCTTTCCACTTTCTTGACAGACAAGAAATAGAGATGTTTACAGGGTGTTGTATTTTTCCTTGTTACTCCCCTCTCTCTTTCTCCGGAACATTTTGTACTAAATATATATTTATGTTTGTTTATTCCTTCATTTCACATGTATTTAGTATGCATTATATTTTTTCTCTTTCTATATTTACTAAGGTTCAATATTGACGCGCTCGCAATCAGCACATGTGTTTTGAATATGTCACACTGCTTCCGAAGAAGCTGCTAAGATGAAGAATATCCCCCTGAAAACAAACTGAAAATGCGTTACATTACAATATTTACAGAGAATATATATCACAATAAGACTACGCACAAGTACTTGCTATATTCATACTGATCCTCTTCTGTAGGTGGAATGAGTTATGAGACTCTTATTTATCCCCGTACATGATATTGCAGAGTTCACCAAGTTGAAGATATGGTTACCGGGAAGATAGCCGTAAAGTTTGCTGCCACCACTTGGTTTACTGAGAGTCATTTCCTCCATGTGTTCAGATCAGATGTATGTTGCTTGACGTTGGCACAACCACCATGACTATAATTCATTAAGACATGAACAAAACACAGACTATTGTGAATAAAGATACACAGAAGATCTTGTAATTAAGAATAAACACCAAAGACTGCACATAATCTAAGCATGCTTTATGCATATACCTTCAGTAAAAGAAAGTTCCAGACACTGCATGCTTTCGAGAAAATCAGAGTCATTTATTGATCTAGAGGAACTCTAGTTTTTGTGTTTTGTTAGCTCTTTTTAATCAAAAGGATTTGGTTAACATTTTATTAGTCTATCTCTTTGCAAAATGGAAGAAATTTATGACAATTATCTTTTATTTGGAATTGATCAATAAAGCGAGCCGAACTTAATAGACTAATACAAAAAAAAAAATGATATTAGATGATTTGCAAAATCAATATGATATTATTAAGATGCTTTCTCCACAAGATATCAAAAACATACATCTAAAACATGAAATATTAGATATATATACATGTGATAAAACAGCAGGCAGCGGAAGAGAAAACCTAGATAAACAGAGAGGACCCACAGGAAATGCACGTCATGCATACCTACACGTGCACGGTGAATAATCTATGGGCAGTTTGATTTTAAAATTGCAGGACACAAGTTAATCTGTTACTTTGTTGTTGTTTATAAATTCTAATAAAATGGTGTGATTAGTAATCTTCCGTAAAGTATAATTCCCAGCAGTCTGATAGTCCGCAGCTTCTTTTCTTTGCTCTGCTGCTACCAGCTCTGGACATCGATACTCGAAACGTGGGGAACTTAAGAGTAGGCCTAGTCCTCTGATGATGAAAAGTCGACACAATGCAACAACATATCAATAGGCCTAAAATCCCGGGGATAATGGAGTATATAATCACCCCACCCTCACTCTTTAGAGAAGAAGAGAGAGAGGGGGGGGGGGGGAATTTTTGATAAATCTATCATAAACGACGGTTATAGTAGTAACATTTCAATTTGAAATGCTATTAAAACCCAGAGATAGGATTAGAAGGTCCCGATAATTTCGACTTTAATTAGTAAAATCTCCCATCCATGTCTGTATCAACATTACGTTTTTCCCATTAGTAAAAGATGGAGAGGGAAGGTGGATCATCCCCCAAGGATTTATGCTGGTGATGCCTTGTATATATACCATGTTGAAGTCTTTGCAATACCCATTACAGCATTGGGAAATTATTGGGGGAAATGTTAATATTATCTAATACTAGTCTACCGAATAATACCATGTAATGATAAAAATGGATAAAAAAAAGGAGGGATGTGTACAAAAACTAGAAAGATACCGTCAATATACATCATAAACATTTTGACAATATGCAGACTGTCATTTTAAACTTGTCCTACGTACATACATGTCTGTTGATCTTGAAAATGCATGTACGTAACCATTGATATTGCAATAACGAATAATTCCAATGATCGAAAGAGCTATACTGAACAACAGAACAAAGAAATAAGCTATAGCCTGCTGCCGTGATTGAAGACGACCGCGATTTTTTTTTTCCGTACATGGAAACGCAAATCCTCCTTGTGCGAATATAAAACTAACTTCACACGCTGAATCCAGCGAATATCGAATATGTAACCAACTTCACACGGTGAATATCGAATATCAAATATGTGTCTAACTTCACGCCGGTGCATGACAGGTCGCGAATTTTTTTTCCGTACATGGAAACGCAAATCCTCCTTGTGCGCATGTGCGTGGACTTCATTTCTTGCTGGACCTTTCCATAGGCAATCCACGCAATCCCATAGACTGTCACGTACGACTCATTGACGATTGTTAGTAGTCTTCGTGCGCAGACCCTATCGCTGATACTTGTTGCGTTCGCGCAGGCACTGATTTTTCTCTCCTTCTCAATGCTCATTCTTTCTCGCTCGCTCGCTCTCTCTCTCTCTCTCTCTCTCTCTCCAATGTGCTCGCACTCTATCTCTCACTCTGTATTAGTACTACTAGTACTTATTTCAAATGTTCTGCTGAGGGCCAGAATGCCATTAACCAAAAGCAAAACAAATGCTCTTAATTCTGACTCTCAACCAACTATGGGATCGATGTTGCTTAAACGAGTGGTACATAGTGAGGGAAGTCTAACGCTAGAAAAGTATCGAGTCAAAATACTAAATGTACAGTTGAAAATATAATTGTATTTCCTACTGTAAGGAACAGGTATCTATCACACCACCAGAAACATACAGGCCTTGAACAAAAAAAAAAACAAAAACAACAACAGCTTAAACAACAAAGAAAGAGGAGGGCAGCTCAGAAAATACCTCTTCTCTGCCAAAGCAGAATATAAGATTAATCAGACAGCTTAAGATTGCAATCGGTTGAATATCTCCACATCAGTTTCATATTTATTTGATCAAAAGTGATGCTTTCTCTAATTTACGTTTATAAAAGTGCAACCACACACACCACACTGACTACACGTTAAATGTAGGCCAGTAATATGGGCCTACATAACAAAAAGTTATATTAGAAAGACAATCGTAGGGTTGCATTTTGCATCGACTGTTTTTGGCAATGAAGCACATGAAATACTAATCTGCAGTTATAATGCAGTCGTTAAAGGTACTGTTGTTTTTTTTAGATATATTTTCAATTCAACTGTAACAGAAAAAAATTATACTGATGAAATTATTTTTTAAAAATGTATACAAAATGATAACTAATTACCAACCTACTACTACTACCACCACCACCACCACCACCAACACCAACACCACTACTATTACTACTTCTACTACTACTACTGCTGCTGCTGCTGCTGCTACTACTACTACTACTACTGCTGCTGCTGATACTACTACTACTACTACTACTACTACTACTGCTACTGCTGCTGCTACTACCACTACTACTACTACTGCTGCTGCTGCTGCTGCTACTACCACTACTACTGTTAATAAGGCTACAACAGGCTACTACTACTGTGACTATTACTACTACTTCTACTACTGCTACTTCTGCTGTTTCTGCTGCTGCTGCTGCTGCTACTACTACTACTGCTACTACTACTATACTACTACTATTACTACTACGCACCATAGCATACAGATCTAACATAATCTCACAAGCAGGTGTTTTTGTATAAGATTTGGCCTGGAGGAAAAGCATATTTAAATTGTCAAAATCATATTTATTCATTTCCAAAAGAAGTAGGCCTACAATGATATTTCCATGAATATAATCATACAAACAATATTAGTTTAACATATATACACTATATCATTGTATATGTTTTACTTTGTGAATGAACATAAATGATAAGAATGAATTATTTAATTTTTCATATCAGATGAAATATGAAATATCAACTAAATATAGGGAAATTTAGAAGGGCAGACCCCAAAATGCCTAAAACGTGCAGAAATAAATTCATGCATGCAAACACTTAAGGGTAAATATCCGACACCTGAAATAATGAATGTGTGTGGTAACAAATCATGACAGCATTAATTTAAGATAGACCTACACAGAAATTAAAATTAAACAAAGAATTGCTGCCATCCATTGCAGACAAATTTAACAGTATAGGGCCACTCTACCCTCGCTGTTTATTTTTTTCTTCTTTTTTTATAGTTTTTTTTTTTTTTTTTTGCTATGTAGTAATTATTCTTCCAAACTTTAGTGTTCAATGCCACACAATCCGGAGGATAATTCATAGCAGTTTGGAGGATACTATTTTTTTAGTACTGCAGGTGATTGAAAAGAATTAGTACGTTGAAAACATTCTCTTGATACAAATTACAACTCTAAGATAGGCTATGCCAATAACTTTTGTTGGTGTGTGCTAGTAGTAGTAGTAATAGTAATAGTAGTAGTAGTAGTAGTAGTAGTAGAAGCAGAAGCAGCAGCAGTAGTAGTAGCAGTAGTATAGCAGTAGTAGTACTAGTACTAGTGGCAGAAGTAGCCTAGTGTTGTAGCCTTAATAGTAGTAGTAGTAGTAGTAGTAGGTTGGTAGTTACTTATTATTTTGTATGCCTTTTTAGTAATATCATCAGTATAATTTTTTTTCTATTACAGTTGAATAAGATTAAAACAACAGACACTTTAACGTTTATAATTATAACCGCAATGTACATTTTATTATTATTATTACTTATCATTTATACTGCGTTTTTCCCATAAGGCCCAAAGCGCTTACAATAAGTCAAACAGTGCAAATACATGTAATTATAATTATGACATTAGTCATATGAAAATCCTAAACTACAAAGTGCAAAAAAGATGGGTTTTCAATGCCTTTCTGAATGGAGCTTGATTATTAAGTATTTTGTACACAAACACAAGTAATTTGAAAATTATTCTCTGTTTCAAAGGAAGCCAGTGCAGTGAACTCAAAAGTGGTTGAGAAGGATGATCCCTGGAAACCTGTAACACTAATCGTGCTGCCAAATTCTGCAGTCATTGAACACGAAGCAATTGATTAGTATTTCATGTTCTTCATTGTCAAAAACACTCAGTCGATGTAAAATACAACTCTTAGATTGCATTTTCTAATATACCTTTTTGTTATGCAGGCATATATTACTGGCCTACATTTAATGTGTAGTCGGTGTGGTGTTTGTGGTTGTACTTTTATAAACGAAAATTAGAGAAAACATAATTTTTAATGAAATGAATATGAAACTGATGTGAAGATATACAACCGATTGCAATCTTAAGCTGCATGATTAATCTTGTATTCTGCTTTGGCAGAGAAGAGATACTTTCTGAGCTGCCATCATCTTTCTTTGTTGTTTAAGCTGTTGTTGTTGTCGGGTTTTTTTTGTTAAAGGCCTGTATGTTTCCGGTGGTGTGATGGATACCTGTTCCTTACAGTTGGAAATACAATTATATTTTCAACTGTACATTTAGTATTTTGACTCGATACTTTTCCAGCGTTAGACCCCCCTCACTATGTACCATTCGTACAAGCAACATCGATCCCATAGTTGGTTGAGAGTCAGAATTAAGAGCATTTGCTGTGCTTTTAGTTAATGGCTTTCTGGCCCTCAGCAGAACATTTGAAATAAGTACTAGTAGTACTAATAGTACTAGTAGTACTAGTAGTCCACGCACATGCGCACAAGGAGGATTTGCGTTTCCATCTACGGAAAAAAATTCGTGACCGGTCAAACATGCCGCGTATCTCCCTACTACAACATTCCACAGCTGTTTGTATACCCAAACTCATCGCTATTGGAATATTATGAGTAATAAACATTTTTGTAAAAAGAATCTTTATCTATATCGACTATCATCAACAAGTTCCTATTTTCACCCTAAGACATGTAAGAGAAGCTAAATGAAGCGACACACGAATTACTTCAAAAGAGACTTAAAGTTGAGAGGAAATTAAAGAACAATCTTTTCTTTTAAAGAAGGTAGAATGTAATGCACTTTTTTGGTCTGAAGGGTTAAATAAATGATTCATTTAAAATGTTCATGTAATCAGAAAGATGCGATTTCTTCAGTTTGTTCCATGGCAGCTTCATAAAATCAAAACAAAATAATAGTAACGAGATATTTGAATTCGTCACTGGAGACGAATTAGGTGGTCTGTCAATATGTTCTAGTAAGAGAATGTCTTTTCGGAGGACACAGATACATTTACATAAAAAAAAAAAAAAACTACACCAATTATAGAAGGTGGGACTGCCCTGTAAAAACCTGTTTAGATTTTTTTCTAAAGCTATTATCAACCCGAAGACGTCATTTGACGCCCTTGCGCCTGTGTAACTTTTTGTGCAGAATTCTTTGCTCTATCAGATGAGGCCAATTTCAGCTCTGTAGCCCCTTCCAAACTGGAGACTGAGTGAAATTTAGGTATAGACCGGAGCTCTGAAAAAAAAAATGGAACAAACATCCTGGCGAAAATTGACCAACCACAAGCGAGATAGCTCATAGAGATAACACGTAGATTCAAAACGGAATTCTAATTTCAGGTTTTTCAAAATTTCGACATGTTTTCGACACTTGCTTAAAAAAGATATGAACGCATAAGATAGGTAATTTTATCAGCTGCAACATACTTAAAGATGGGCGAAAATCAAGCAGAAATAAGGGAGAAGTTGATCAAATAAGACGAGAATGTAGAATCGAGAATTACGTAAAGGTCATGTCCCATAGAGAATACACGTAAAATGAGAAAAATTGACATTGTACCTTTAATCGTGAATTTAGACCATGATAACGTCATCAAAATGAGTAACACTGAATAAATATTTATAGAGAATTGTCTCAGCTACAGCATATCGAAATCTCAGCGAAAATCGATGAATAATAAACGAGATAGTCTCGGTTAAAGGAAAAAAATATAACGTCAAAAATTAAAAATCAAAATTTTGAGTTCACATAAGAATAGGATGACGTCATAGCATCGACAGAGTAAAAATTTTTCATGGATTCACATCTACAACTATAAGCTTTCAGAATATGTAAAAAGAATTGGGGGTCTCCACGCATTCTAAGGAGCTATGACGGATTTTAAAGGGGCATGTTTTTGCGTGTTTTTACATTATTTGCACAATAGGCGCCCGCACGAATTTTGAACTTTGACGCGTGCGTGCGACCTTATGGTTAGTCAAAATCAGTTCTAAATTGATGGAAATTGTTAAGAAAAGTATCAGGAATGCAAATCAAGTGAAAAAACGGCGTTTTAACGTTATTTGGGATGTGCGCGCGCATATGACGCGAACGCGCGCAAATTTTTGAACTGCTTAAAATGGCCTGAAACGTGTGCAAAATGAATATGAGTCGATTCTGAGCATTTTTAATTTTTGCGCGCACGTTGACGCGCGGACGTACGCTTACGCGCGCGTCTAAATAAATGAAAATGTTTGGACTGATATGAACATTCATCATGCCAAATATGAATAAAAAATGACTTTCCATTATGAAGATATGACCCTAAGTTGATTTTCACAAAATGGCGAGTGGATGACGTCACCATGACCAGATGAGCATGAAAATATATGGAACGGCGAAATCTTATTAAGACTAATAACTGACGAAAATTTCATGAAATTTGACCCAGCCGATTCTGAGATTTCGAGTGCACAAAAATGGTGGGTTGAAGAAATAAAAATAAAGAAAGAAAATTCTGACGAAATTAAGAGGTGATCTGTCAAAGATGACAGACCACCTAATAATAAAAATGATGATGATGATGATGATGATGATGATGATTATTAATAGATAAATGAATGAATAAATACATAAATAAATGAATAAATAAACAGCGTGTTTGATGGAAATGTTTATGTAAGTAATGTTTATGTATAATAGCTGAATGCTGAAATATTGCAATCAGGCAGGAATATAAGGCAATATGAATTATTTACATTGTAATTCTTCAGGAGCAATTGGCATGAAATGGGGGGGGGGTAGAGGCAAACTCGTGTTAGCAAGAGGAGAAATAAATCGGTGAGAGTATTGGCATGTAATCTAGTGTTATATCTTACCGGGCCATGCTTCACGGTGACAGTCAGCTTGCCTTCACTGTTTACCGCAGCCATGGCAGCAATCAATGGATACTGAACATTGTTGGTATAACACTCATCCAGCCTGCATAAGACATAATTACACTGTCTTAATATTTCTAGAGCTCAGTACAACATTCTTAAAAAAAACCCTCATATCTGACATATGATACCCTTTTAATTACCAATAAGCCATTAGTGATGTTCGTTTAAGAATTGTGTGAATGGATGCCAGCTCCACATCTACAACACAGAAAGAGTGCAAGACAACGAGACTGAGAGAGAGAAACAGGAGGAAAGAGGAGGATAAAAGGAGAGAAGGGCGTTTGGACAGAGACAGAGCTGTTTTAACAAGGCGTTTGCGATGTTGTGTCTCGCCCACTTGTGAAAATAACTAGAAATATCGCGATCTGTGATGGCACACAACAGAACTGTATTGAAAGCTCATTGTGAAATAACTGGGATGGAATAACATTTGATAAAATATGAGAAGGGTTTTTTATGAAATGGTACTGCATTTTCACGTGCATGTACTTTCCCTGCTTCTACTCTCATCCCTCTGATATGAGTAATATTGTATGATGACCTTTGACCTGACCATGTGACCTCTGACTGGACCATAACATGCAGGTCCCCTTAGTGCATCTACAACCCAAGTTTGATAGATAAGTGTCACATGGTTGCAGAGTTTTGTGTCATAAGAGAGTCTTGCACGTAAACTTTAATGTTTGACCTGAAATGACCTTTGACCTTACCATGTGACCTATGACTGGACCATAACATGCAGGTCCCCTTAGTGCATCGACAACCCAAGTTTGATAGATAAGTGTCACACGGTTGCAGAGTTTTGAGTCATAAGAGAGTCTTGCACGTAAACTTCAACGTTTGACCTGAAATGACCTTTGACCTTACCATGTGACCTCTGACTGGACCATAACATGCAGGTCCTCTCAGTGCATCTACAACCCAAGTTTGGTTGAAAAGTGAGTCACGGTTGCAGAGTTATGTGGGATAAGAGAGTCTTGCACGTCAACTTTAACATTTGACCTGAAATGACCTTTGACCTTACCGTGTGACCTCTGACTGGACAATAAGATGCAGGTCCCCTTAGTGCATCTACAACCCAAGTTTGATTGAACAGTGTCACACAGTTGCAGAGTTTTGTGTCATAAGAGAGTCTTGCACGTAAATTTTAACGTTTGACCTAAAATGACCTTTGACCTTACCATGTGACCTCTGACTAGAGCATAACATGCAGGTCCGCTTAGGGCATCTACAACCCAAGTTTGGTTGAAAAGTGAGTCACGGTTGCAGAGTTTTGTGTCATAAGAGAGTCTTGCACGTAAACTTTAGCGTTTGACCTGAAATGACCTTTGACCTTACCATGTGACCTCTGACTGGACCATAACATGCAGGTCCCCTTAGTGCATCTACAACCCAAGTTTGGTTGAAAAGTGAGTCACGGTTGCCAAGTTATCTTTCATAACGTTTGTGACGGACGGACGGACGGACGGACGACGGACGGACGACGGACGGACGACGGACGGACGACATTTGGATCCCTTAGTCTCGCCTTCACCTCCGGTGGGCGAGACAAAAAGAAGAAAAATGAGAGAGAGAGAAAGAGAGAGAGAGAGGTGGAGAGAAAGGGTAGCAAGTGCAGAGAGGAAAATCAGAAGAAAAAAAGAAAAAGAAAAAGAAAAGAAAAGAAATTGCGTTCCACCCAGAGTTGATTTTTTAAGGATTATGACTGCAGTACATACTCAACAGAAATCATAACACTGATAAAATAAATGAGACTCACTCTATGCTTGTCAGGTGTGGATGGGCCTTCATGGACTGGATGATCTTAGTAGCATTCTCGTTGTACAGCTGAATGTAGCCAAAGGACAGCTTGGTAAGTTGAGGACATGACGTCATCAATGCATTGCTGAATGACATGGGATCATCCAGTGTATTACGCCGTCCCTTGATGTGAAGATGAGTGAGATGATGGAATGGAGAGCAGGCCTTGATGACGATGTCTGATGAGATATACACATCAACAAACCAGTTCAGTTGAAGTGTTTGAACTCGAGGACATGATGCATGAAGTCCAAGCTTCCACAGGCTAGTCACATGACTATCATCCAAAGATAACTCCTCAACTGAGGAGGTTCGAGATGTCTATGGAATACACAATAATAAGGGCTCGTGAATTATTCTTAGTGTTTTACAACTAGCAATAGCATTAAAAAGACATTGAATACCCTGACTGAATATTTCCGTGAAATAACGTAGATATTAATGTATTTTGATATTTTGGAATGCCGATATAATAAATGTATATTTATGGGTTGTGAATTCACTTAATTTACATTTTTAAACCAAATTATTGTTACCTCCAAGTGAAATGATTCCCTTGTTTTTATTTTTTGTACATTTCAGCGATTACCCATGTAATTATTTCATTATAATTCATATTTCAACTTTCTAATATTTCCAACTGCTTTTTATCCAACTGCATATGAAAGAAGTTTATGACATCAGTGATGTTGTGATAACATGATACATACATGTACTGTTTCTCCATCGTCCATGTCAAAGTCTCCGATACGCATCAAGCTGAGTGACAGGAGGTGTGGTAGAGAGAGAATGGTATGAAGGATAGGCCGAGTCATCATGGACATACCATACATTTTCAGCGTCTGGATCTGTTTTAAGAGAATTGATAGTCGAACTAAATAGGTTACCCATACATTGCTATGAAGAAAAAGGTTCATTTGGTTATCTGAAGATGTGTTGATTGTCTCACAACATGAATGATGTATAAAATCATTTGGAAGCACACTTGTTTTACCTACCCTTTGGAAAAAAATGAGAGAAAAGCTAAACAGACATGTGATAACCCAGATATTTGTTAATCTATAAGAGAACAATGGAAAATAAGATGCAAGACATATGTCATTGAAGAAAAATTCAGGACTTTTATTACACT
The DNA here is from genome assembly GCA_029962745.1 of Echinometra lucunter. Taxonomy (NCBI): domain Eukaryota; kingdom Metazoa; phylum Echinodermata; class Echinoidea; order Camarodonta; family Echinometridae; genus Echinometra; species Echinometra lucunter. The sequence continues at coordinate 66,806 of JAPZVO010000095.1, read as the reverse complement.
CCACTCACTTTGTGCCGAATTGCTTTTTCATCACCGTACTTTCACCGGTACATATCCATTACGAGGAAGGGGGGGGGGGAATAATCGAAATCTTTCCCCGAAAATTCTAGTTCGAAAATACAAACACGAGTACCCATATATACTCTAAGAACATTTCAAATAGAAATATCATACTACAAACGTCGCTTATAATACATTATAATACAAAATTAAAAATGCTCAGAATCGACTCATATTCATTTTGCACAAGTTTCAGGCCATTTTAAGCATTTCAAAAATTTGCGCGCGTCCGCCATATTTGCGCGAGCACACCAAAGAAAACGTAAAAACACCGTTTTTTCACTTGATTTGCGATCTTAATACTTTTCTTAACAATTCACAACAATTAAAAGTGGATTTCAACTCCTCATAAGGCGGCACGCGCGCATCAAAGTTCAAAATCCGTGCGCGCGTCTATGGGGCAAATAACGTAAAAACATGCAAAAACATGCCCTTTTGAAATCTGCCATAGCTCGTTAAATAGCATGGGGACCCCCCAATTTTTGTGCATTTTCTGAAAGCCTGTGAAATGGAGATTTGAATTCAAGAAAAAAATTTGAGGGTCGAGCAGTCAGAACGTCGTCATATTCTCAGGTGAAGTCAAAATTTCATTTTTTCAATAATGACGTCATATTTTTAACATTTAACCGAGACTATGTCGCTTATTATTCATCAATTTTCGCCGAGATTTTGATATGTTGTAGCTGAGACAATTCTCTACAAATATGGTATTCATTGTTACTCATTTTGATGACGATATCATGGTCTAAATTCACAATTAAAGGTACCATGTCAATTTTTCTCATATTACATGTATTCTCTATGGGACATGATCTTTATGTAATTCTTGATTCTACAATCTCGTTAATTATTCTCTTTATTGGTGCCCACTTTTTTGTGCAGTCGAAATCTCAGAACTGGCCCTGTCATTTTTTGTCAAATTTTCATGAATTATCAGTCCTTATGAGATGTCGGTTTTTTACTCATTTTCAGGTTCATCAGATCATCGTGACGTCATCCAGGCGCCATTTTGTAAATATCATTTCATGATCATATCTTCTTAACAGAATATCATTTCTCATTCATACTTAGCATGATGAATATTCATATCAATCTGAATAATTTCATTCACTTAGACGCGCACATACGCGTATGTCCGCGCGTCAGCGCGCGCGCAAAAATTAAAAATGCTCAGAATCGACTCATATTCATTTTGCACACGTTTCAGGTCATTTTAAGCATTTCAAAAATTTGTGCGCGTCCGCGCGCCCAAACCAAAGACAACGTAAAAACACTGTTTTTTCACTTGATTTGCGATCCTAATACTTTTCTTAACAATTCACAACAATTGAAAGTCAATTTCAACTCCTCATAAGGCCGCACGTGCACGTCAAAGTTCAAAATCTGTGCGCGCGTCTATGGGGCAAATAACGTAAAAACATGCAAAAACATGCCCTTTTGAAATCTGTCATAGCTCGTTAAATAACATGGGGACCCCCCATTTTTTCGCATTTTCTGAAAGCCTGTGAAATGGAGATTTGAATTCAAGAAAAAAATTTGAGGGTCGAGCAGTCGGAACATCGTCATATTCTCAGGTGTAATCAAAATTTCATTTTTTCAATTATGACGTCATATTTTTTACCTTTAACCGAGACTATGTCGCTTATTATTCATCGATTTTCGCTGAGATTTCGATGTGTTGTAGCTGAGACAATTCTCTACAAATATGGTATTCATTGTTACTCATTTTGATGATGACATCATGGTCTAAATTCACAATTAAAGGTACCATGTCAATTTTTCTCATTTTACGTGTATTCTCTATGGGACATGATCTTTATGTAATTCTTGATTCTACAATCTCGTTAATTATTCTCTTTATTGGTGCCCACTTTTTTGTGCAGTCGAAATCTCAGAACTGGCACTGTCATTTTTTGTCAAATTTTCATGAATTATCAGTCCTTATGAGATCTCGTTTTTTTATTCATTTTCAGGTTCATCAGATCATCGTGACGTCATCCAGGCGCCATTTTGTAAATATCATTTCATGATCATATCTTCTTAACAGAATGTCATTTCTCATTCATACTTAGCATGATGAATATTCATATCAATCTGAATAATTTCATTCACTTAGACGCGCACATACGCGTATGTCCGCGCGTCAGCGCGCGCGCAAAAATTAAAAATGCTCAGAATCGACTCATATTCATTTTGCACACGTTTCAGGCCATTTTAAGCATTTCAAAAATTTGCGCGCGTCCGCGCGCGCCATATTTGCGCACGCACACCAAAGAAAACGTAAAAATGCCGTTTTTTCACTTGATTTGCGATCCTAATACTTTTCTTAACCATTCACAACAATTGAAAGTCAATTTCAACTCCTCATAAGGCCGCACGCGCGCGTCAAAATTCAAAATCCTTGCGCGCGTCTATGGGGCAAATAACGTAAAAACATGCAAAAACATGCCCTTTTGAAATCTGCCATAGCTCATTGAATAGCATGGGGACCCCCCAATTTTTGTGCATTTTCTGAAAGCCTATGAAATGGAGATTTAAATTCACGAAAAAAATTTGAGGGTCGAGCAGTCGGAACGTCGTCATATTCTCAGGTGAAGTCAAAATTTCATTTTTTCAATAATGACGTCATATTTTTTACCTTTAACCGAGACTATCTCGCTTAATATTCATCAATTTTCGCTGAGATTTCAATTTGTTGTAGCTTAGACAATGCTCTACAAATATTTAATTCATTGTTACTCATTTTGATGAAGACATCATGGTCTAAATTCACGATTAAAGGTACAATGTCAATTTTTCTCCATTTGCGTGTATTCTCTATGGGACATGACCTTTTATGTAATTCTTGATTCTACATTCTCGTCTTCTTTGATCAACATCTTCCATATTTCTGCTTGATTTTCGCCCATCTTTAAGTATGTTGCAGCTGAGAAAATTCTATGCATTCATATGTTTTTTAATCAAATGTCGAAAACATGTGAAATTTTGACTGGACAACCTGATATTAGAATTCCGTTTTGAATCAACGTGTTATCTCTGTGAGCTGTTTTCAGATAATACCTTCAAAGCACTTGCCTCACATGCTCAAGGTCCCTGGTTCGAGTCCCGGAGGGAAGGGGGCAATTTTTTTTCTGTTTGTTTTAATTTTACATGTTATATTACGATCCTCTTTAACTATATGATTACATATACAGTCACAGTTGATGAAATAAAATGCTGATTTTGGCCCGTTATGACAATAGCAATGCAGCGCACAGTAGTTTATGTATAAACCTATAGAAAATCTGATTCGTTAAGGTGAATTCAAGCTTTGGATCATCTTTTAAGTATTCTGCGATATCAAACCATCCAATTTCTATGACGTTAGTCTCCTATCGAGGCGTTAAAATTTTATCAAAAGTCTTACCAACGAATTTATCACAATCCATGTCGAAACCTAAAAGATGCCGACAGACCACATAATTCGTCACGAGTCTATGACGAATTCTATTCTCGTTATTCTTTTTATTGGTACCCACTTTTTTGTGCAGTCGAGATCTCGGAACTGGCTGAATCATTTTTCGTCAAATTTTCAGGAATCATCAGCCATTACAAGATCTCAGATTTTTAGTCATTTTCAAGTTGATCGGGTCATCGTGACGTCATCCAGGCGCCATTTTGTAAAAACGAACTCATGATCATATCTTCATAATGGAATATCATTTTTCATTCATATTTGGCATGATGAATATTCATATCAATCTGAGCAATTCCAACTTTTTAAACGCGCGCGTACGCGTACGTCCGCGCGTCAGTGCGCGCGCAAAATTTAAAAATGCTCAAAATCACTCATGGATCAAACCAAAATCCATTTCAGGCCATTTTAAGCATTTCAAAAATTTCCGCGCGTAACTGCCCGCGCGCGCGTATTGCGCGTGCGCAACTCATAAATAACGTAAAAACGCCGTTTTTCACTTGATTTGCAATTCTGAGACATTTCTTGACCATTTCCATCAATTTAGAATCGATTTCAACTAACCATAAGGCCGCACGCGCGCGTCGAAGTTTGAAATCTGTGCGCGCGTCTATAGGGCAAATAACGTAAAAACATGCAAAAACATGCCCCTTTAAAATCCGCTATAGCTCGTTTAAAAACGTGGTGACCCCCCATTTTTTTTACATTTTCTGAAAGCCTTTGAGTTGAAGATTTTAATTCATGAAAAAAAATTGGGGGTCGGGTAGTCGGAACGTCGTCCTATTCTCATGTGAACTCAAAATTTCATTTTTTCAATTATGACGTCATATTTTTTGCCTTTAACCGAGACTATCTCGCGCATTGTTGATCAATTTTCGCCGGGATTACGATATGTTGTAGGTGAAACAATTCTCTACAAAGCACGTATCATCACTTTTCATTTTGATGAAATCATCATGGTATAAATTTAGGATAAGCGGTACCATGTCAATTTTTCTCATTTTACGTGTATTCTCTATGGGACATGACTTTTACTTAGTTCTTGATTCTACATTCCCGTCTTCTTTCACCCACAGCTCCCTTTTTTCTGATCGATTTTGACCCAGCTTCGAATATGTTGTAGCTGAGATAATGCCCTAACCAGGAAATCCTTATCTTTTGATTTTTACCACGGTATCATGGTCTAAATTCACGATCAATGGTGGCATGCCAATTTTTCACATGTTACGTGTATTGTCAAAACCAACAAATGGTCATATCTCACAAATTGGATCATGAATCCTCTTCAAAATCGCAACAGACATCACATCTTGCACAAACATCACGCACACGCAAAACCGGAACCCTAGATCAATTCAAAGTTTTTTAACAGCCTTTTTTTTTTTTTTTTTTTTTCTTATTTCGATGCTGCAGACCTGCCAAAAGGGGGCGCTAGAGTCACTTTGCAAAGGGCTAGAGACTTGGAAATTGATTCATATGAAAGAGTATGAAATTCTGCACAAAAAAGGTCAGCATAGCTCAGCCCTCCAGGAGGTCATCTTTAGGGTGAAAATGGCTGTCAAAGTCAAAAGTTGCATATGCTGGTTTAGAAATGTGCTTAAAAAGTCGGGTGGTCTGTCTTTGAAAAAACGGCTCTTTCTTCATTTGCCGTGGCCCTACGGATTTGAAATGGAAATCAGCTGGTAGAGCGTTAATTTCTAAACAAAAGTTGTCACTGGTGCACATGTCTCATATGTACAAGAAAAGGACGAAAATGGCCTCCAAAGTTCAAATTGTGTATTTGGCTTAGGCAGAGCGCAATCATTAGGTGGTCTGTCATATTATGACAAAATCTCAAAATCACTCATGGATCAAACCAAAATCCATTTCAGGCCATTTTAAGCATTTCAAAAATTTCCGCGCGTAACCGCCCGCGCGCGCGTATTGCGCGTGCGCAACTCATAAATAACGTAAAAACGCCGTTTTTCACTTGATTTGCAATTCTGAGACATTTCTTGACCATTTCCATCAATTTAGAATCGATTTCAACTAACCATAAGGCCGCACGCGCGCGTCGAAGTTTGAAATCTGTGCGCGCGTCTATGGGGCAAATAACGTAAAAACATGCAAAAACATGCCCCTTTAAAATCCGCTATAGCTCGTTTAAAAATGTGGTGACCCCCTATTTTTTTTACATTTTCTGAAAGCCTATGAGTTGAAGATTTGAATTCATGAAAAAAAATTGGGGGTCGGGTAGTCGGAACGTCGTCATATTCTCATGTGAACTCAAAATTGCATTTTTTCAATTACGACGTCATATTTTTTGCCTTTAACCGAGACTATCTCGCGTATTGTTGATCAATTTTCGCCGGGATTTCGATATGTTGTAGGTGAAACAATTCTCTACAAAGCACGTATCATTACTTTTCAATTTGATGAAGTCATCATGGTATAAATTTAGGATAAGCGGTACCATGTCAATTTTTCTCATTTTACGTGTATTCTCTATGGGACATGACTTTTACTTAGTTCTTGATTCTACATTCCCGTCTTCTTTCACCCACAGCTCCCTTATTTCTGATCGATTTTGACCCAGCTTTGAATATGTTGTAGCTGAGATAATGCCCTAACCAGGAAATCCTTATCTTTTGATTTTTACCACGGTATCATGGTCTAAATTCACGCTCAATGGTGGCATGCCAATTTTCACATGTTACGTGTATTGTCAAAATCAACGAATGGTCATATCTCACAAATTGGATCATGAGTCCTCTTCAAAATCGCAACAGACATCACATCTTGCACAAACATCACGCACACGCAAAACCGGAACCCTAGATCAATTCAAAGTTTTTTAACAGCCTTTTTTTTTTTTCTTATTTCGATGCTGCAGACCTGCCAAAAGGGGGCGCTAGAGTCACTTTGCAAAGGGCTAGAGACTTGGAAATTGATTCATATGAAAGAGCACGAAATTCTGCACAAAAAAGGTCAGCAGAGCTCAGCCCTCCAGGAGGTCATCTTTAGGGTGAAAATGGCTATCAAAGTCAAAAGTTGCATTTGCTGGTTTAGAAATGTGCTTAAAAGTGGGGTGGTCTGTCTTTGAAAAAACGGCTTTTTCTTCATTTGCCGTGGCCCTACGGATTTGAAATGGAAATCAGCTGGTAGAGCGTTAATTTCTAAACAAAAGTTGTCACTGGTGCACATGTCTCATATGTACAAGAAAAGGGCGAAAATGGCCTCCAAAGTTCAAATTGTGTATTTGGCTTAGGCAGAGCGCAATCATTAGGTGGTCTGTCATATTATGAAAGATCACCTTTTAATTTCGTCAAAATTTTCTTTATTCATTATTATTCTCTTTATTGGTACCCACTTTTTTGTGTAGTCGAGATCTCAGAACTGGCTGAATCATTTTTCGTCAAATTTTCAGGATTCATCAGTCATAACGAGATCTCGGATTTTTAGTCATTTTCAAGTTGATCGGGTCATCGTGACGTCATCCAGGCGCCATTTTGTAAAAACGAACTCATGATCATATCTTCATAACGGAATGTCATTTTTTATTCATATTTGGCATGATGAATATTCAAATCTTTTGATTTTTACCACGGTATCATGGTCTAAATTCACGCTCAATGGTGGCATGCCAATTTTTCACATGTTACGTGTATTGTCAAAATCAACGAATGGTCATATCTCACAAATTGGATCATGAGTCCTCTTCAAAATCGCAACATCGTCGGAACGTCGTCATATTCTCATGTGAACTCAAAATTTCATCTTTTCAATTATGACGTCATATTTTTTGCCTTTAATCAAGACTATCTCGCTTATTGTTGGTCGATTTTCACCGGAATTTCAGTATGTTGTAGCTGAGACGATGCTCTTATAGATTAATTGCCTTTATTTTTCATTTTGAGAACTGTATCATGGTCTAATCTTACGATAAACGGAGGCATGTCATTTTTTCACATTTTGCGTGTATTGTCTATGGATATGACCTTTTTCTAATTCTTGATTCTACATTCCCGCATTTTTTGAGCAACAGCTCCGTTATTTCTGCTCAATTTTCGCCCAGCTTCGAGTATGTTGTAGCTGAGAAAATTCTCTATCGTAAATGTACCATTTCCTTTTTAATCAGAAGTCAGGAACATATCGAAATTTGAACTGGAAGATACGATTTAGGAATCCCATTTTCCATCTACATGTTACCTCAATGGACTCTATTCTGGTACATCCGTAAAGCACTGGTCTCGCATCCTCATGGTCCCTGGTTCGACTCCCGGCGACGGCGGTGTCAATTTTTTTTTAGGTGGTCTGTCATCTTTGACAGATCACCTTTTAATTTCGTCAGAATTTTCTTTATTCTTATTAATTATTATTCTTTTTATTGGTACCCACTTTTTTGTGCAGTCGAGATCTCGGAACTGGCTGAATCATTTTTCATGAAATTTTCAGGAATCATCAGTCATTACGAGATCTCAGATTTTTAGTCATTTTCAAGTTGATCAGGTCATCGTGACGTCATCCAGGTGCCATTTTGTAAAAACGAACTCATGATCATATCTTCATAACGGAATATCATTTTTCATTCATATTTGGCATGATGAATATTCATATCAATCTGAGCAATTCCAACTTTTTAAACGCACGCGTACGTCCGCGCGTCAGTGCGCGCGCAAAATTTAAAAATGCTCAAAATCACTCATGGATCAAACCAAAATCCATTTCAGGCCATTTTAAGCATTTCAAAAATTTCCGCGCGTAACTGCCCGCGCGCGCGTATTGCGCGTGCGCAACTCATAAATAACGTAAAAACGCCGTTTTTCACTTGATTTGCAATTCTGAGACATTTCTTGACCATTTCCATCAATTTAGAATCGATTTCAACTAACCATAAGGCCGCACGCGCGCGTCGAAGTTTGAAATCTGTGCGCGCGTCTATAGGGCAAATAACGTAAAAACATGCAAAAACATGCCCCTTTAAAATCCGCTATAGCTCGTTTAAAAACGTGGTGACCCCCCATTTTTTTTACATTTTCTGAAAGCCTTTGAGTTGAAGATTTTAATTCATGAAAAAAAATTGGGGGTCGGTTAGTCGGAACGTCGTCCTATTCTCATGTGAACTCAAAATTTCATTTTTTCAATTATGACGTCATATTTTTTGCCTTTAACCGAGACTATCTCGCGCATTGTTGATCAATTTTCGCCGGGATTACGATATGTTGTAGGTGAAACAATTCTCTACAAAGCACGTATCATCACTTTTCATTTTGATGAAATCATCATGGTATAAATTTAGGATAAGCGGTACCATGTCAATTTTTCTCATTTTACGTGTATTCTCTATGGGACATGACTTTTACTTAGTTCTTGATTCTACATTCCCGTCTTCTTTCACCCACAGCTCCCTTTTTTCTGATCGATTTTGACCCAGCTTCGAATATGTTGTAGCTGAGATAATGCCCTAACCAGGAAATCCTTATCTTTTGATTTTTACCACGGTATCATGGTCTAAATTCACGATCAATGGTGGCATGCCAATTTTTCACATGTTACGTGTATTGTCAAAACCAACAAATGGTCATATCTCACAAATTGGATCATGAATCCTCTTCAAAATCGCAACAGACATCACATCTTGCACAAACATCACGCACACGCAAAACCAGAACCCTAGATCAATTCAAAGTTTTTGAACAGCCTTTTTTTTTTTTTTTTTTTTTTTTTCTTATTTCGATGCTGCAGACCTGCCAAAAGGGGGCGCTAGAGTCACTTTGCAAAGGGCTAGAGACTTGGAAATTGATTCATATGAAAGAGTATGAAATTCTGCACAAAAAAAGGTCAGCATAGCTCAGCCCTCCAGGAGGTCATCTTTAGGGTGAAAATGGCTGTCAAAGTCAAAAGTTGCATATGCTGGTTTAGAAATGTGCTTAAAAAGTCGGGTGGTCTGTCTTTGAAAAAACGGCTCTTTCTTCATTTGCCGTGGCCCTACGGATTTGAAATGGAAATCAGCTGGTAGAGCGTTAATTTCTAAACAAAAGTTGTCACTGGTGCACATGTCTCATATGTACAAGAAAAGGACGAAAATGGCCTCCAAAGTTCAAATTGTGTATTTGGCTTAGGCAGAGCGCAATCATTAGGTGGTCTGTCATATTATGACAAAATCTCAAAATCACTCATGGATCAAACCAAAATCCATTTCAGGCCATTTTAAGCATTTCAAAAATTTCCGCGCGTAACCGCCCGCGCGCGCGTATTGCGCGTGCGCAACTCATAAATAACGTAAAAACGCCGTTTTTCACTTGATTTGCAATTCTGAGACATTTCTTGACCATTTCCATCAATTTAGAATCGATTTCAACTAACCATAAGGCCGCACGCGCGCGTCGAAGTTTGAAATCTGTGCGCGCGTCTATGGGGCAAATAACGTAAAAACATGCAAAAACATGCCCCTTTAAAATCCGCTATAGCTCGTTTAAAAATGTGGTGACCCCCTATTTTTTTTACATTTTCTGAAAGCCTATGAGTTGAAGATTTGAATTCATGAAAAAAAATTGGGGGTCGGGTAGTCGGAACGTCGTCATATTCTCATGTGAACTCAAAATTGCATTTTTTCAATTACGACGTCATATTTTTTGCCTTTAACCGAGACTATCTCGCGTATTGTTGATCAATTTTCGCCGGGATTTCGATATGTTGTAGGTGAAACAATTCTCTACAAAGCACGTATCATCACTTTTCAATTTGATGAAGTCATCATGGTATAAATTCAGGATAAGCGGTACCATGTCAATTTTTCTCATTTTACGTGTATTCTCTATGGGACATGACTTTTACTTAGTTCTTGATTCTACATTCCCGTCTTCTTTCACCCACAGCTCCCTTATTTCTGATCGATTTTGACCCAGCTTTGAATATGTTGTAGCTGAGATAATGCCCTAACCAGGAAATCCTTATCTTTTGATTTTTACCACGGTATCATGGTCTAAATTCACGCTCAATGGTGGCATGCCAATTTTCACATGTTACGTGTATTGTCAAAATCAACGAATGGTCATATCTCACAAATTGGATCATGAGTCCTCTTCAAAATCGCAACAGACATCACATCTTGCACAAACATCACGCACACGCAAAACCAGAACCCTAGATCAATTCAAAGTTTTTTAACAGCCTTTTTTTTTTTCTTATTTCGATGCTGCAGACCTGCCAAAAGGGGGCGCTAGAGTCACTTTGCAAAGGGCTAGAGACTTGGAAATTGATTCATATGAAAGAGCACGAATTTCTGCACAAAAAAGGTCAGCAGAGCTCAGCCCTCCAGGAGGTCATCTTTAGGGTGAAAATGGCTATCAAAGTCAAAAGTTGCATTTGCTGGTTTAGAAATGTGCTTAAAAGTGGGGTGGTCTGTCTTTGAAAAAACGGCTTTTTCTTCATTTGCCGTGGCCCTACGGATTTGAAATGGAAATCAGCTGGTAGAGCGTTAATTTCTAAACAAAAGTTGTCACTGGTGCACATGTCTCATATGTACAAGAAAAGGGCGAAAATGGCCTCCAAAGTTCAAATTGTGTATTTGGCTTAGGCAGAGCGCAATCATTAGGTGGTCTGTCATATTATGACAGATCACCTTTTAATTTCGTCAAAATTTTCTTTATTCATTATTATTCTCTTTATTGGTACCCACTTTTTTGTGTAGTCGAGATCTCAGAACTGGCTGAATCATTTTTCGTCAAATTTTCAGGATTCATCAGTCATAACGAGATCTCGGATTTTTAGTCATTTTCAAGTTGATCGGGTCATCGTGACGTCATCCAGGCGCCATTTTGTAAAAACGAACTCATGATCATATCTTCATAACGGAATGTCATTTTTTATTCATATTAGGCATGATGAATATTCAAATCTTTTGATTTTTACCACGGTATCATGGTCTAAATTCACGCTCAATGGTGGCATGCCAATTTTTCACATGTTACGTGTATTGTCAAAATCAACGAATGGTCATATCTCACAAATTGGATCATGAGTCCTCTTCAAAATCGTAACATCATCGGAACGTCGTCATATTCTCATGTGAACTCAAAATTTCATCTTTTCAATTATGACGTCATATTTTTTGCCTTTAATCAAGACTATCTCGCTTATTGTTGGTCGATTTTCACCAGAATTTCAGTATGTTGTAGCTGAGACAATGCTCTTATAGATTAATTGCCTTTATTTTTCATTTTGAGAACTGTATCATGGTCTAATCTTACGATAAACGGAGGCATGTCATTTTTTCACATTTTGCGTGTATTGTCTATGGATATGACCTTTTTCTAATTCTTGATTCTACATTCCCGCATTTTTTGAGCAACAGCTCCGTTATTTCTGCTCAATTTTCGCCCAGCTTCGAGTATGTTGTAGCTGAGAAAATTCTCTATCGTAAATGTACCATTTCCTTTTTAATCAGATGTCAGGAACATATCGAAATTTGAACTGGAAGATACGATTTAGGAATCCCATTTTCCATCTACATGTTACCTCAATGGACTCTATTCTGGTACATCCGTAAAGCACTGGTCTCGCATCCTCATGGTCCCTGGTTCGACTCCCGGCGACGGCGGTGTCAATTTTTTTTTAGGTGGTCTGTCATCTTTGACAGATCACCTTTTAATTTCGTCAGAATTTTCTTTATTCTTATTAATTATTATTCTTTTTATTGGTACCCACTTTTTTGTGCAGTCGAGATCTCGGAACTGGCTGAATCATTTTTCGTGAAATTTTCAGGAATCATCAGTCATTACGAGATCTCAGATTTTTAGTCATTTTCAAGTTGATCAGGTCATCGTGACGTCATCCAGGTGCCATTTTGTAAAAACGAACTCATGATCATATCTTCATAACGGAATATCATTTTTCATTCATATTTGGCATGATGAATATTCATATCAATCTGAGCAATTCCAACTTTTTCAACGCGCGCGTACGCGTACGTCCGCGCGTCAGTGCGCGCGCAAAATTTAAAAATACTCAAAATCACTCATGGATCAAACCAAAATCCATTTCAGGCCATTTTAAGCATTTCAAAAATTTCCGCGCGTAACCGCCCGCGCGCGCGTATTGCGCGTGCGCAACTCATAAATAACGTAAAAACGCCGTTTTTCACTTGATTTGCAATTCTGAGACATTTCTTGACCATTTCCATCAATTTAGAATCGATTTCAACTGACTATACGGCCGCACGCGCGTCGAAGTTTGAAATCTGTGCGCGCGTCTATAGGGCAAATAACGTAAAAACATGCAAAAACATGCCCCTTTAAAATCCGCTATAGCTCGTTTAAAAACGTGGTGACCCCCCATTTTTTTTACATTTTCTGAAAGCCTATGAGTTGAAGATTTTAATTCATGAAAAAAAATTGGGGGTCGGGTTGTCGGAACGTCGTCATATTCTCATGTGAACTCAAAATTTCATTTTTGCAATTATGACGTCATATTTTTTACCTTTAATCAAGATTATCTCGCTTATTGTTGGTCGATTTTCACCGGGATTTCAGTATGTTGTAGCTGAGACAATGCTCTTATATTTTTATAATTTTTAATTTTGAGAACTGCATCATGGTTTAATCTTACGATAAACGGAGGCATGTCATTTTTTCACATTTTGCATGTATTGTCTATGGGACATGACCTTTTTCTAATTCTTGATTCTACCTTCCCGCGTTTTTTTGAGCAACAGCTCCGTTATTTCTGCTCGATTTTCGCCCAGCTTCGAGTATGTTGTAGCTGAGAAAATTCTCTATCGTAAATGTGCCATTTATTTTTTAATCAGATGTCAGGAACATATCGAAATTTGAACTGGAAGATACGATTTAGGAATCCCATTTTCCATCTACATGTTACCTCAATGGACTCTATTCTGGTACATCCGTAAAGCACTGGTCTCGCATCCTCATGGTCCCTGGTTCGACTCCCGGCGACGGCGGTGTCAATTTTTTTTTAGGTGGTCTGTCATCTTTGACAGATCACCTTTTAATTTCGTCAGAATTTTCTTTATTCTTATTAATTATTATTCTTTTTATTGGTACCCACTTTTTTGTGCAGTCGAGATCTCGGAACTGGCTGAATCATTTTTCGTGAAATTTTCAGGAATCATCAGTCATTACGAGATCTCAGATTTTTAGTCATTTTCAAGTTGATCAGGTCATCGTGACGTCATCCAGGTGCCATTTTGTAAAAACGAACTCATGATCATATCTTCATAACGGAATATCATTTTTCATTCATATTTGGCATGATGAATATTCATATCAATCTGAGCAATTCCAACTTTTTAAACGCGCGCGTACGCGTACGTCCGCGCGTCAGTGCGCGCGCAAAATTTAAAAATGCTCAAAATCACTCATGGATCAAACCAAAATCCATTTCAGGCCATTTTAAGCATTTCAAAAATTTCCGCGCGTAACTGCCCGCGCGCGCGTATTGCGCGTGCGCAACTCATAAATAACGTAAAAACGCCGTTTTTCACTTGATTTGCAATTCTGAGACATTTCTTGACCATTTCCATCAATTTAGAATCGATTTCAACTGACTATACGGCCGCACGCGCGCGTCGAAGTTTGAAATCTGTGCGCGCGTCTATAGGGCAAATAACGTAAAAACATGCAAAAACATGCCCCTTTAAAATCCGCTATAGCTCGTTTAAAAACGTGGTGACCCCCCATTTTTTTTACATTTTCTGAAAGCCTATGAGTTGAAGATTTTAATTCATGAAAAAAAATTGGGGGTCGGGTTGTCGGAACGTCGTCATATTCTCATGTGAACTCAAAATTTCATTTTTGCAATTATGACGTCATATTTTTTACCTTTAATCAAGATTATCTCGCTTATTTTTGGTCGATTTTCACCGGGATTTCAGTATGTTGTAGCTGAGACAATGCTCTTATATTTTTATAATTTTTAATTTTGAGAACTGCATCATGGTTTAATCTTACGATAAACGGAGGCATGTCATTTTTTTCACATTTTGCATGTATTGTCTATGGGACATGACCTTTTTCTAATTCTTGATTCTACCTTCCCGCGTTTTTTGAGCAACAGCTCCGTTATTTCTGCTCGATTTTCGCCCAGCTTCGAGTATGTTGTAGCTGAGAAAATTCTCTATCGTAAATGTGCCATTTATTTTTTAATCAGATGTCAGGAACATATCGAAATTTGAACTGGAAGATACGATTTAGGAATCCCATTTTCCATCTACATGTTACCTCAATGGACTCTATTCTGGTACATCCGTAAAGCACTGGTCTCGCATCCTCATGGTCCCTGGTTCGACTCCCGGCGACGGCGGTGTCAATTTTTTTTTAGGTGGTCTGTCATCTTTGACAGATCACCTTTTAATTTCGTCAGAATTTTCTTTATTCTTATTAATTATTATTCTTTTTATTGGTACCCACTTTTTTGTGCAGTCGAGATCTCGGAACTGGCTGAATCATTTTTCGTGAAATTTTCAGGAATCATCAGTCATTACGAGATCTCAGATTTTTAGTCATTTTCAAGTTGATCAGGTCATCGTGACGTCATCCAGGTGCCATTTTGTAAAAACGAACTCATGATCATATCTTCATAACGGAATATCATTTTTCATTCATATTTGGCATGATGAATATTCATATCAATCTGAGCAATTCCAACTTTTTAAACGCGCGCGTACGCGTACGTCCGCGCGTCAGTGCGCGCGCAAAATTTAAAAATGCTCAAAATCACTCATGGATCAAACCAAAATCCATTTCAGGCCATTTTAAGCATTTCAAAAATTTCCGCGCGTAACTGCCCGCGCGCGCGTATTGCGCGTGCGCAACTCATAATAACGTAAAAACGCCGTTTTTCACTTGATTTGCAATTCTGAGACATTTCTTGACCATTTCCATCAATTTAGAATCGATTTCAACTGACTATACGGCCCGCACGCGCGCGTCGAAGTTTGAAATCTGTGCGCGCGTCTATAGGGCAAATAACGTAAAAACATGCAAAAACATGCCCCTTTAAAATCCGCTATAGCTCGTTTAAAAACGTGGTGACCCCCCATTTTTTTTACATTTTCTGAAAGCCTATGAGTTGAAGATTTTAATTCATGAAAAAAAATTGGGGGTCGGGTTGTCGGAACGTCGTCATATTCTCATGTGAACTCAAAATTTCATTTTTGCAATTATGACGTCATATTTTTTACCTTTAATCAAGATTATCTCGCTTATTGTTGGTCGATTTTCACCGGGATTTCAGTATGTTGTAGCTGAGACAATGCTCTTATATTTTTATCATTTTTAATTTTGAGAACTGCATCATGGTTTAATCTTACGATAAACGGAGGCATGTCATTTTTTTCACATTTTGCATGTATTGTCTATGGGACATGACCTTTTTCTAATTCTTGATTCTACCTTCCCGCGTTTTTTGAGCAACAGCTCCGTTATTTCTGCTCGATTTTCGCCCAGCTTCGAGTATGTTGTAGCTGAGAAAATTCTCTATCGTAAATGTGCCATTTATTTTTTAATCAGATGTCAGGAACATATCGAAATTTCAACTGGAAGATATGATTTAGGAATCCTATTTTCCATCTACGTGTTATGTCTATGGACTATATTCTGGTCCATCTGTAAAGTTCGACTCCCGGCGACGGTGGTGGCATTTTTTTTTTTTTTTTTTTTTTTTTTTTACATTTTTTGCACGTTTATATTATCATCTCCATCGACTACGTTTACACATAGTTACAAACAATGCCATAACTGCGTTATTTTGCCTGTTATGTATATTGCAATGCAGTATAACATAGTCAATGTACAACCCTATTGCAAATCTCATTCGTTAACGTGTTAGTACACCTTTTGGGTCAACTGTTCGTGATACTGCAATTTCAAATCGTCCCATATCTATATTAGTTTTCTTCCCAGACGTTATTTTCTTTATGACATTTAATTTCGACGTCCCCCGAGAGATTCTTTTACTAAAAGAATGTGACAGACCACCTAATTCGTCCTCTGACGAATTACAATTCTCGTTTTTTGTTGTTGTTTTTTTTTTTTACACTTTTTGCACTTTTATATTACCATCTCCATCGACTACGTTTACACATACAGTTACAAACAATGCCATAACTGCGTTATTTTGCCTGTTATGTATATTGCAATGCAGTATACCATAGTTAATGTACAACCCTACTGCAAATCTCATTCGTTAACATGTTAGTACACCTTTTGGGTCAACTGTTCGTGATACTCCAATTTCAAATCGTCCCATATTTATATTAGTCTTCTTCCCAGACGTTATTTTCTTTATGACATTTAATTTCGACGTCCCCCGAGAGATTCTTTTACTAAAAGAATGTGTTTTTTGTTGTTGTTTTTTTTTTTTACACTTTTTGCACGTTTATATTACCATCTCCATCGACTACGTTTACACATACAGTTACAAACAATGCCATAACTGCGTTATTTTGCCTGTTATGTATATTGCAATGCAGTATAACATAGTCAATGTACAACCCTATTGCAAATCTCATTCGTTAACGTGTTAGTACACCTTTTGGGTCAACTGTTCGTGATACTGCAATTTCAAATCGTCCCATATCTATATTAGTTTTCTTCCCAGAAGTTATTTTCTTTATGACATTTAATTTCGACCTCCCCCGAGAGATTCTTTTATTAAAAGAATGTGACAGACCACCTAATTCGTCCCGTGACGAATTACATTTCTCGTTTTTATTTCTTCAACCCACCATTTTTGTGCAGACGGAATCTCAGAATCGGCTGGTTCAAAGTGCATGAAATTTCGGTCAGTTATCAATCGTCATAAGATCTCGCTCTTCCATTTATTTTCATGTTCATCGGGTCATCGTGACGCCATCTAGGCGCCATTTTGTGAAAATCACATTAGGGTCGTATCTTCATAACGGATGGTCATTTCTCATTCATGTTTGGCACGATAAAAGTTAATTTGAATTCAATAAATTTCAGATAGTCAGACGAGCGCGTACGCGTACGTCCGCGCGCGCGCGCAAAAATTAAAAATGCTCAAAATCGCTTCAAATTCATTTTGCACACGTTTCAGGCCATTTTAAGTAGTTCAAAAATTTGCGCGCGTCCGCGTCCGGATGCGCGTCATATGCGCGTGCACATCCCAAATAACGTTAAAACGCCGTTTTTTCACTTAATTTGCTTTCCTGATACTTTTCTTAACAATTTCCATCAATTTAGAACTGATTTTGACTAACCATATGGTCGCACGCGCGCGTCAAAATTCAAAATTCGTACGGGCGCCTATTGGGCAAATAATGTAAAAACACGCAAAAACATGCCCCTCTAAAATCCGTCATAGCTCATTAGAATGCATGGAGACCCCCAATTTTTTTTACATATTCTGAAAGCTTATGAGTTGTAGATGTCATCCTATTCTCATGTGAACTCAAAATTTTGATTTTTAATTTTTGACATTATATTTTTTACTTTAACCGAGACTCGCTTATTATTCATCGATTTTCGCTGAGATTTCGATATGTTGTAGCTGAGACAATTCTCTACAAATAGTGTACTCATTATTACTCATTTTGATGACGACATCATGGTCTAAATTCACGATAAAAGGTACAATGTCAATTTTTCTCATTTTACGTGTATTCTCTATGGGACATGACCTTTACGTAATTCTTGATTCTACATTCCCGTCTTCTTTGATCAACATCTCCCTTATTTCTGCTTGATTTTCGCCCATCTTTAAGTATGTTGCAGCTGATAAAATTACCTATCTTATGCTTTCATATCTTTTTTAAGCATGTGTGGAAAACATGTCGAAATTTTGACTGGAAAACCTGAAATTAGAATTCCGTTTTGAATCTGCGTGTTATCTCTATGAGCTATCTCGCTTGTGGTTGGTCAATTTTCGCCAGGATTTTTATATGTTCTAGCCGAGACATCACATCCTGGACAGCCAAGGCAAGGCAAGCAAGAGCAGATCCCAGGCATTGTTCCATTTTTTTTTTAAATTTCACTCAATCTCGAGTTTGGAAGGGGCTACAGAGTTGAAAATGGCCTAATCTGATAGAGCAAAGAATTCTGCACAAAAAGTTACACAGGCGCAAGGGCGTCAAATGACATCTTCGGGTCGATAATAGCTTTAGATAAAAATCTAAACAGGTTTTCACAGGGCAGTCCCACCTTCTATAATTGGTGTAGGTTTTTTTTTGTAAATGTGTCTGTGTCCTCCGAAAAGACATTCTCTTACTAGAACATATTGACAGACCACCTAATTCGTCTCCAGTGACGAATTCAAATATCTTTTCTTTTTTTTTTTTACATTTTTCGCCCTTTCATATTACCACCCTCACGACTACGTTTACATATACAATTACAAACAATGCCATAACTGCGTTATTTTGCGTGTTATGTCTATTGCAATGCAGTGTACATTAGTTTATGTACAACCCTATTGCAAATATGATTCATGAACGTGTATTGAACCTTTAGGGTTAACTTTGCATAATACTAAAAATCAAATCGTCCTGTGTCTGTGATGCTAGTCTCCTTCTCAGACCTGAATATTTTTCAAGTTCATCAGGTCATCGAACATTGAAACTGGTGATTAGACGGCAAATAGAGTACCTAACACAAAACGTTTCAGAACGTTCTTAGAACACATTTATTAGGTCTACTACATCTTCGTCTTTAATAATTGTTACAAAACATTTTTATTAGATCCGTTTCGTCTTCGACTTTAATAAACGTTCATAAAACGTTTTTATTAGGTCTGCTGCGTCTTTGTCTTTAATAAACGTTCACAAGACATTTTGAGAACGTTCACAAAACGTTTTTATTAGGTCCGCTACGTCTTCGTCTTTAATAAACGTTCACAAAACGTTTACAAAACGTTTTTTATTAGGTCCGCTACGTCTTCGTCTTGAATAAACGTTCACAAAATATTTTCAGAACGTTCACAAAATGTTTACAAAACATTTTTATTAGGTCTGCTACGTCTTCGTCTTTAATAAATGTTCACAAAACGTTTTCAGAAACCTTCACAAAACATTTACAAATGTTTTTACTAGGTCGGCTATGTCTTCATCTTTAATGAACGTTCGCTATGTCTTTGTCTTTAATAAACGTTCGCAAAACATTTTCAGAAGTTCATAAAAAGTTTACAAAACGTCTTTATTAGGTCCGCTACGTTTTAGTCCTTAGTAAAAGTTCACAAAACGTTTTCAGAACGTTCACAAAAGTTGTTTTTTTATGTCCGCTACGTCTTCGTCTTTAAAAAACGTTCGTAAAACGTTTCAGAAGGTTCATAAATAGTTTACAAAACATTTTTATTAGTTCCGCTACGTCTTTGTCTTCAATAAACGTTCACAAAACGTTTTCAGAACATTTTTCAGAACGTTTTTTTATCAGGGCTGCTTCCTCTTCGTAAATTTTCTCTGAATGGGGATTTTAATTGGGAATGACTATAATCCTCTTGATGACCATGATAATGAGAAAGTAATGTTGCTGACGGTGATACAAACCCTGATGATGAAAATGATAAATAAAAGGCCAACTGTCATATACCTTTTATAATCATAGATATCATATCCATATCAGAAAGACGACAGACCACCTAATTCGTCTGATCGAATGACGAATTAAATCTCGTTATTAATTATTATTAATTATTATTAGGCGGTCTGTCATCTTTGACAGATCATTAGGTGGTCTGTCATCTTTGACAGATCACCTTTTCATTTCGTCAGAATCTTCTTTCATTATTTTTAATTATTCTCTTTATTGGTACCCATTGTTTGTGCAGTCGAAATTCTCGTTATTAATTATTATTAATTATTATTAGGCGGTCTGTCATCTTTGACAGATCATTAGGTGGTCTGTCATCTTTGACAGATCATCTTTTCATTTCGTCAGAATCTTCTTTCATTTATTTTTAATTATTCTCTTTATTGGTACCCATTGTTTGTGCAGTCGAAATTTCAAAACTGGCTCTGTCATTTTTTGTCAAATTTTCATGAATTATCAGTCGTTACGAGATCTAGGTTTCGCCGAGATTACGATATGTTGTAGCTGAGACAATTCTCTACAAATATGCTGTTCATTGTTACTCACTTTGATGACGACATCATGGTCTAAATTCACGATTAAAGGTACAATGTCAATTTTTCTCAATTTGCGTGTATTTTCTATGGGACATGACCTTTATGTAATTCTTGATTCCAGATTCTCGTCTTCTTTGATCAACATCTTCCTTACTTCTGCTTGATTTTCGCCCATCTTTAAGTATATTGCAGCTGATAAAATTACCTATCTGATGCTTTCATATTTTTTTAAGCAGGTGTCGAAAACATGTCGAAATTTTGACTGGAAAACCTGAAATTAGAATTCCGTTTCGAATCTACGTGTTATCTCTATGAGCTGTTATGCAGGTATATACCTTCAAAGCACTTGCTTCACATGCACAAGGTCCCTGGTTCGAGTCGCGGAGGGAAGGGGGCATTTTTTTTTCTTTTTCCTTTCTTTTTACATGTTATATTACTATCCTCTTTAACTATATAATTACATATACAGTCACAGTCAATGAAATAAACTGCTGATTTGGGCCCGTTATGAAAATTGCAATGCAGTGCACTGTACTTTATGTACAACCCTATAGAAAATCTGATCAGTTCAGGTGAATTAAAGCTTTGGATCATCCTTTCAGTATGCTGCGATATCAAGTCATCCAATTTCTATGACGTTAGTCTCCTATCGAGACGTAAAATTTTATCAAAAGTCTTACCAACGAATTTATTGCAATCCATGTCGAAACCTAAGAGATGCCGACAGACCACCTAATTCATCATGTGACGAATTCAAATGTCTCGTTCTACTACTGCTGCTGCTGATATCATGATTGTAGTGATATTACTATTATAAAGGTCTGAAGACAAGACTATTACTTCACAGTGTGCCTAGTCAAGACATGTCGTCATCGTCATCGCGTCAATTCATCCTCCTAATAAATGGCCAAGTTAAGCCTCCATAGTTATAGAAGACCTGGGTCATGAGTATTATATTTGCATCGGCCTACCAATAAACCGATACATGGTGTCAGGATCATCGAATCCAGTGGTAAGGAAGAATAGGAGGATAATTTTAAGGTACGGACCGGGAGAAGTCGATGACGTCGTATCAATTCAGCGTACGTGATAGATTGCGCAATAGTGAATTGAGCGTGAGTTGCATGCATGTGTGTGTGTACTAACGTGAACGTGAAGTGACTATAACAGCTGATTGTTGTGATCAATGCAATGCAGTTGTGATTGCCTCCGTGAAGGAACTGTGAATGCTGGTTACGCTATGATCTAAAGGATATAGGTAACTCGAGCATTGCATAGTTGCCTAAATAAACTGAACTAAATAGTGTAAATAAGTGCTATAAGCCACTAGGGCAGCAACTAAACTAGTGATTAGTTTAATTGTAGGGATCGAACGGCTCTAACATTGATACACTAATAACCCCTCACCATACATAATATCTGTACACATATCCGTCATGGCTACTAGTCTTAGTCAACCAGCACCGCTAGATTTGTTGACCGGAAATATCGCGGAAAATTGGAAAAAGTTCCGACAGCGATTTGAGTTGTACAATGTAGCCAGTGGAATGGCTGAGAAAGAGGATAAGTCCCAATGCTCATTATTCTTGCATTGTATAGGTGATGCAGCCTTGCAAGTGTATAACACATTTGTCTTTGCAAATGATGATGACAAGATGAAGTTGAAAGTTGTCATGAAGAAATTTGAAGAATATTGCATGCCTAAAAGAAATGTCACATATGAAAGACACAAGTTCTTCACACGCTCACAAAACACACATGAAACAATTGATCAGTATGCAACAGATTTGAGAAATAAGGCACAGTCATGTGAATTTGGAGAGCTAACTGAGAGTTTGATACAAGATCGCATTATCTGTGGAATGACTGATAATAGCGTGAGAGAGAGATTGTTGAGACAAGGAGACTTGAATCTCGAAAAGACTTTGCAGTTGTGTCGTGCTGCTGAAACTACACGAGCTCAGGCCAAAGAGCTGTGTTCCCTGGATGAGAATTTGTCAGTAGATGCTCTCGGTAGTAAGAGAAAATCCTTTCCAGGTACAAAACACAAACAAAATTCCAGACAAACTCAAGGTACTAGTCAAAATGTGAGACCGAAACAGGGTCAAGGTCAGAAATCCAGGAATGCCTGTACCAGGTGTGGTAATTTCCATGGTAAGAGTAATTGTCCGGCTCAAGGTCAGATTTGTCGAAAGTGCGGACTACGTAATCACTTTGCCAAGTGTTGTAAGACACCAATACACAAAGCAGTCAATGAATTGCGAGAAGATACGGGATTTGTTACCAAAACCCCTACTGAATTCCTTGTTGATGCTATCGATAGAGATGGGTCAAAGGACGAGTGGAAAGCTGAGATTGAGGTCAAGGAGACTCTAGTAAACTTCAAGCTTGATACAGGAGCGCAAACAAGTACAATTTCTGCATCAGTCTACCAGAAATTGAAACCGAAACCAAAGTTGCATTCGGTGACAACACAGTTGTCAGGATATGGCGGAACGCGTATTCCTGCAAAAGGTCGCTGCTATACGCAAGTCCGATACAAGGGTATTTCCCACAACATGGCATTTTTCGTAGTGCCTGGCAATAGTCGACCATTACTTGGCTTACAAGATTGTGAAAGACTGAAACTCGTGAAGCGCGTCCATGTCGTTGAAAAGAACTCAGACAATGAAATTGTTGATGAATACTCAGATGTGTTTGAAGGCCTAGGATACTTGCCAGGAAAACATCATATTGTGTTGGTAGAAAACGCACAGCCAGTGAAACACGCATGTCGCAAAGTTCCATTTCCAATTCGTGACAAACTAAAGCAAGAATTAGACAAAATGGAGCGCATGAATGTCATTCAATCAGTGGATGAGCCAACAGATTGGGTCTCATCATTAGTTGTCGTGACTAAAAAGAATGGAAAGCTTAGGGTATGCTTAGACCCGCGAGACCTAAACAAAGTGATCAAACAAGAACACTATCAGTTATCATCACGTGATGAAATCACAGCAGAATTTGCCAATGCAAAGTACTTCAGCAAACTAGATGCTTCCAGTGGATTTTGGCAAATTGAGTTGGATGAACAAAGTTCAAAACTATGTACGTTCATAACACCCTTTGGTAGATACAGATTTCTCAGGTTACCATTTGGTATTTGTAGTGCACCAGAAGTATTTCACAAGATAATACACAACATGTTTGTACATGTACCAGGTGTCAATACTATGATGGATGACATTGTGGTATATGGAAGCACTCAGGAAGAACATGATGATCGTCTGAGGCAAGTCTTAGATATTGCACGCAAATCAAACCTAAAACTCAATCGAGACAAGTGTGAGTTCAGTGTGAACCAGTTAACCTTCATTGGTGACATGATCAGTCAAAATGGAATCAGTCCAGATCCAAAAAAGGTTACAGCCATCAGAAACATGGCTAGACCAGCCTGCAAACAAGACGTACAACGTTTCTTGGGTATGATAAATTACTAAAGCAAGTTCATTCCAAACCTATCTACAAGGTCAGCTCCCCTCAGAGTCCTACTGGACAAGAATACAGAGTGGATGTGGGAAGATGAACAAGAAAAGGCATGGCACGAGTTGAAAGAAACTCTGATGAAGCAGCCAGTGCTACACTTCTATGATTCAACAAAGCCCACAAAGATATCAGCTGATGCTTCCAAGAATGGCCTAGGAGCAGTTCTCCTACAGCAACATGAGCAGAATTGGCATCCGATAGCATATGCATCTAGAGCAATGACTGATGCAGAGACACGTTATGCTCAGATAGAAAAAGAATTGCTAGCTATCACATACGGTTGTGAAAGATTCCACCAGTATATCTACGGTCAAGTGATAGAAGTAGAAACAGATCATAAGCCACTCATTCCATTGTTTACCAAGCCACTGAGTGACTGTCCACTAAGGATCCAACGTCTTCTGATCAGGGTGCAGAGATACGACTTGAAAGTGTCCTACACGCCTGGCAAATTCATGTATACTGCAGATGCATTGTCAAGAGCAGTAGATCCTGAAGCTGAACAGAATCAAGAACGAGAAGAAGACATCAAAGTCTACGTAGATGCTATCATCAAAACACTACCTGTGACTACAAACAGAAAGACACAATTTGTTGAAGAGACAAAGAAAGATGAAACACTGCAGCAGCTCAGTCAAGTCATCAAAACAGGATGGCCAGCTGCAAAACACCAATGTCCAATGATTCTTAGACCGTACTGGAATGTCAAAAATGAGCTTTCAGAAGCCAATGGCTTAATCCTAAAAGGTAGCAGAATTGTAGTTCCAACATCAATGAGAAAGCAAATGCTCAACAAGATACATGAAGGACATTTGGGAATAGAGAAGTGCAAGAGAAGGGCACGTGAAGTTCTCTTTTGGCCGCAGATGAACCATGATATCACTGAAATGGTTCAAAATTGTACAGCCTGTATGATATACAAACCCCAGCAACAGCAAGAAAGTCTGCAACATCACCAGACTCCAGAGAGAACATGGCAAAAAGTTGCATCCGACTTGTTCACATTCAATGGTAAAGACTACTTAGTTGTAGTAGACTACTACTCCCAGTTCATCGAGCTATGTACTATGACAACAACTGGCAGCCAAGCCGTGATCACACAGTTGAAGGAGATATTCTCTAGACACGGTACACCTTGTGAACTAGTATCAGACAATGGTCCTCAATACGCAAGTCGTGACTTCAAAGCCTTTGCAACTCACTGGGATTTTGTCCACACAACAACCAGTCCATACTACCCCCAGTCCAATGGTCGTGCAGAGGGAGCAGTCAAGATAGCCAAAAATCTACTGCGCAAGTGCCAGCAGAGTGGTCAAGACATCTACCGAGCTCTTCAAATCTACAGAAGCTCACCACTCGACTGTGGCAAATCCCCTGCAGAACTCCTCTACAATCGCCGCTTGAGATCTAACCTGCCTATGATGGACAACCTTCTTAATCCACAGAACATTATTCCTCATCAGGTGAAGGAAAGGAAGGAAAGGCAGAAGGCAAAACAGAAACAACGCTATGATCAACATGCTCGTGATCTTCCAATGCTTCACATCGGTCAGCATGTCAGACTCCTTGATACGCAAACCAACAGATGGTCACAGCAAGGCGTTGTCAAGGCCGAACTACCAAATCGGTCTTATCTGATAGAAACTGAATATGGTGTGACACGTCGAAGGAACCGCCGTCACATCAGGCCAGCCCCACATACAGACCAGTATCCGTCGCATGATATCGACGACGATCCAAGAGATGATGATGCTAGCCCCCCAGCAGTAGATGCACCATCAACATCTGCCCCATCAACTGCCACATATACAACCAGGAGTGGACGCAACGTGAAGCCACCAGCTCGCTTAATTGAACAGTGAATTGAAGGAACGCTAACTTGAAAGAAACTGTAAACCTTCAAGAAATCAAAATCAAAACTGAACTGAACTTATAATTTCACAGGATTTGGAAACATTTATTATCAACGAAATTGCCAAGGACTGAAGAATGATTATTTTGAAACGACTCTAATTACAAGGACTCTCTCTCAGAAGTTTTCGGGCAACACAATTATTTCAGCACCACATGATTATGCACATTGTATGTTTATCATATTGAAGGCTGTTTACAGAAACTAAGGTTAAACAGGCTTCAAAGAAAATGTTATCATGTCTTTAAATGTAAAGGCACAAGATGAAAAATACTTGTTGTACTTGTCTAAAACAAAAAGTAAAACAAGTTCTTTTTAAAGAAAGGGAGGTGTAGTGATATTACTATTATAAAGGTCTGAAGACAAGACTATTACTTCATAGTGTGCCTAGTCAAGACATGTCGTCATCGTCATCGCGTCAATTCATCCTCCTAATAAATGGCCAAGTTAAGCCTCCATAGTTATAGAAGACCTGGGTCATGAGTATTATATTTGCATCGGCCTACCAATAAACCGATATAATGATAACAAAAACAGTAACAACAACAATAAAAAATGGGTTTTAGGACAACTCCCCCAGAGGACTACTCCTCCGGAGGGCGATTCCCCCATGACAACTCCCCCACGAAAACTCCCCCGAAGGACCATTCCCCTGAGGACAGGCTTCCCGGAGGAAAATGATTTAAACCGGTACTTCTATTTGAGTGACAAATTAATGTACGTTCTTTTCTTTAGAACTTTCATCTTCTTGTTCTTCTTATTTTTCTGTTTAAATGAAAAAAAAAATGCTAAGATAGGATTGCCCATAATGAAGGTTCTTTGTTCCAGGTGTATGTATTTCCATAATATTTCCAGTTTTCTTGTTAAACATTAAATGCGCAAGATCATGAAGCAGAATTACCATAAAAATAAATGTTAAATGAGTAGAGTTAATGATCAAGTAGTGTCAGTGAAATTAGGCAAAGTAAGTTTATACTGTAAGTAGCGGAAACATCCCCTCCCTGCACCCTCCCCCCCCCCAAACAGCCGTTTTGCGTGCACAGTAAGTGTTTCGCACGATTTGCGTGCTCACCATCGCCCTATAAAATGAAATCCTAGCAACGCCACTGATTCTAAATTTAGTTACCGGGAATTATTTGGCTCTCCCCTCCCCCCCCCCCCCGATAACCGGCAGAGAATGTAAGAGGAGCGGGAGCAGACAAGGAACAATTCGAAGAAAACGTCGGAGCTTCCGTGCTTTGCACGGGAGGGGGAAAACTCCCCCTTATAGGGAGCGCCTTTCGTGCGCTCAGTATTAAGTGTTTCGCCACTTCGCGTGCTCACTACCGCCCCCTAAAATGAAATCCTTCTGGACTTAGTTACCGGGAAATTTTAAGCTCTACCCCCCCCCCCCCCCCCCGAAAACAGGCAGAGGACGTATTAAGTTGAGTGGGAGCAGACGAGGAACGATTCACAGGAACGTCGGAGCTTCCGCGCTTCTCACGGGGGACACTCCGCCTCCCTGCACCCCCCCTCCCGGGAGCGCGCTTCCCGTGCTCACTACCGCCCCCTAAACTGAAATCCTAGCTACGCCACTGATTCTAGACGGAGTTACCGGGAAATATTTGGCTCTGCCCCCCTCCCCCTCTGATATCTAGCATACGCCGCTGCAACGAAGCGCCTTAAACCACTCGACGGTGGCACCTGATGAAGGAAAATAAAATATAAAAAAAAAAAAGTCGGTCTCGCAGGCCTTCTGTCTTGCGGGCCTTCGGTCAAGTGGTCGGACCCCGTTAAAGCTACTTTGGAATTGGGTAAGAAAAAATAAACATGATCATGAACATGATCATGATGAAATTGTAAGTCACAGAGTACTTGAAAAAATGAAATAAGAAGAGTTTTATCACATCAGCCTTGCACATTGGCATATTATTGCCTATTTATTGGCTTTACGATTTGAAAGAAATTCAAGTGGCGCAAACCGAGCATCAACTTCAAAGACAAAGTGGGATTATAGACCCTATGGCTATGTAGCGTGCATGCGGATATGTGGGACTGAAGTAATGTACAATTTCTGCTAAATGCAAACATACGCCAACTTACCTTCCACTTTACGATATTCCGCGCCAAATGATAAGAATCAATCCGTCGACTTCCGGTGAAAAAAGATGACTAGATTTTTCATATTTTCATGATTTCAAGTGCGAGAGCAAAACAAAACCAGCGTCGTTGCAACAACTGATAATTTCCTTCTACAAATCTGTCAATTTGATGAAGTTTCAGTCTATGAACGGGTCAAGTCATCGAAAAACATAAGTTGATGCAAATTTTATTTTAATAATAATTGTAAAAATCATGAAAATGTTGCATTGATTATTTGAATAATTATTTTGCAAAATTGCAAAAGTCACATATCAAACGATAGGGAAATTCATGCTAAATATGATGAGATTTAAATTGGCCACATATTTTAGTTTCTAACTTCACAAGATTCCATAATGTAAACCAATGTATTTTCTCGCTGAAGTTACTCGCAAAATCGTGAACGAAAACGCTACGTTGCCAGGTCCGACACGTACGATAAATTCAGTGTATGTAGCTCATTACTGTGTATGCATCGTATCTCTGTGCATTACGTGCGGCGTTGCGCCCTCACTGTTTCGGATGGTGACGTTAAAGGTCGATCCCAGACGTAACAAAAATCAGAATTGATTGATACACGTCTGTAGAAACCCAATTCACCATCACCATCACCCCCATTCAGCGTAATGAATTCAGAACAAGAGCTTAACGAGGACTGAATCAATGTTCCTGTGTAACAAACTGCCGAACTTCTGAACGTTTCTTTTGATTTCTGTTCCGAAGGGCCATGTTCGGCGAACTTCCGTTTGGTTCGGTGGTTCGGTAACAGCCCTAGACACAACACACAACCCACCGCTGACAATGTCTGGCAGAGGACTTCCACCATGCAGTGGAACAGGCTTGACAATTTTCATTAGGTTTCATGGGGGTAACTTGTTTAGATATTTCAGCTTATTGTCTCAAACTTATCATTTTTAGCTGTGCATTGATGAATAGGCGTTTCCCCCCTTGGTTTGGGGGCTTCTGGCGGACACAACCCACCGCTGACCATGTCTGGCAGGGGACATCCACAATGAAGGGGAACATGCTTGACAATTTCCATTAGGTTTCATGGGGGTAACTTGTTTAGATATTTCAGCTTATTGTCTCAAACTTATTATTTTTAGCTGTGCATTGATGAATAGGCGCTTTTCCCCCTTGGTTTAGGCGTTTTCCCCCCTTGGTTTTGGGCTTCTGGCGGACACAACCCACCGCTGACCATGTGTGGCAGGGGACATCCACTATGAACATGATGAAGGAAAACATGCTTGACAATTTCCATTAGGTTTCATGGGGGTAACTTATTTAGATATTTCAGCTTATTGTCTCAAACTTATTATTTTTAGCTGCGCATTGATGAATAAGCGCTTTTCCCCCTTGGTTTAGGCGTTTCCCCCCCTTGGTTTTGGGCTTCTGGCGGACACAACCCACTGCTGACCATGTGTGGCAGGGGACATCCACTATGAACATGATGAAGGAAAACATGCTTGACAATTTCCATTAGGTTTCATTGGGGTAACTTGTTTAGATATTTCAGCTTATTGTCTCAAACTTATCATTAATCATGATGGTGTCTCATTCATGTCATTATTTGTCAGTTTTTTGAAAAAATGAATGAACGCACTAATGCTAGACGGAACTAAAGAATCTAGATCCAAAACATAGGTCCATCCACATTATTCATTTGTTATTGTAGATGTTGTCAGCACGATATGGGTAATGTGACTTGTATTTTAAAAAAAATGCATCATCATTTGGACCCAAATTTTCAGTTTTAATATGCGTAGATACTTGGGGAAAAAACCTGTTCCCAGCAGAAGTGGAATAAGGGTATACCTTTGATTTTGACGCCTCAGATGCCATCGTAGAGAAGAACTCATCACCCGGCATCACGTCGTACAGCTCCAGTGACTGAAGATTTGGCATGGAGAAGAGACCTCTCGCGTAATGACCGGAGGCCGTGGGACCCAGTTCATAATAGCCTGCTCCATGCTTCAGCTTTTGGATCTGGTGGTGTGACAGAACAGGTTGAATAAAGTAATAAGCAATATTAAGAAAAGACTGCATGTCTAATTGAAATATATCCCGTACGTGTAGCACCATGATGGTGTCTCCTTACACCCTTACTATGACCAATGAAGCAACATTTGAAGAATAATGGCAATGACGAACAGATTTCAGGAATCCAGAGATAAAGAGGAAAGAGGGGTGAACGTGAGATGTGTAGAAATGAAGTGAAAGAAAGAACATCCACTGATCTAAGATTTGGCATAGGGCATATAGTCATGATTATAATGGGATGATGAAACAGAAGTTACTGCAGTCGTGCTCTATCTCCTAAATCAGATCATGTTATAGGACAGCTTATCAAAGAGTAATAATCAGTTAGAGATATATGCCATATCTAATAAGAAATACCCTGATTTCAGTAGTAGCGTCCTGTTATCACTTTAAAAAGTGAAGCAACGCTGAAGAATACTGAGAGACAAAGAGGCAGAGAAGTGAAGAAAGACAGAAAAGGAAAGAGAGGGAAAAGTAAGGGTGAAGTGTGTAAGAGCCAAATACAAAACCATAAAGCAAAAATCAACAAAAGATATTCAAAAGTGGAAAAATGAAATGAAGATGAAATAAATAATGAAATAAATGAATACATACTCTTTTCCTTATTAGGTGAGTACATTCTTGCAAAGCATATAGTTGTCATGGTTGTCAAAAAAATTCTATACACTTTGTTAATAGTAACGATAAATTGTGTTTCTCTTTGCAATGTGAGTTTATTCTATAAATCACACTTTAAATTTGACCATTGTCATCTAGATGGTGAGACATCTATCATCATTTAAAAATATAAATCACGTGAGAAAAGTTTAAACAAATGAATGAACACACTAAAGCTAGACGGTTCTAGAATCTCGATCCAAAAACTAGGTCCATCCACATTATTCCTTTGTTATTGAAGATGCTGTCAGCGCGATCGGGGTAATGGGACTTGTATTTAAAAAAAACAAAATATTGAATTATCATTTGGACACAAATTTTCAGTTTTAAAATGCGTAGATACTTTGGAAAAATACCTGTTCCCAGCAGAAGTGGTATATGGGCATACCTTTGATTTTGACGCCTCAGATGCCATCGTAGAGAAGAACTCATCACCCAGCTTCACGTTGTACAGCTCCAGTGACTGAAGATTTGGCATGGAGAAGAGACCTCTCGCGTAATGACAGGAGGCCGTGGGACCCAGTTCGGGGAGTTTCTGAAATCTTGCTTCATGCTTCAGCTTTTGAATCTGTGACAGAATGGGTTGAATAAAGTAAATGGCAATATTAAGAAAAGACGGCATGTCTAATTGAAATATATCCTGTACGTGTAGCACCATGATGGTGTCTCGTTACTGACACCCTTACTATAACCAATGAAGAAACATTTGAAGAATAATGGCAATGACGAACAGATTTCAGGAATCAAGAAATAAAGAGGGGAGAGGAGTGAACGTGAGATGTGTAGAAATGAAGTGAAAGAAAGAACATCCACTGATCTAAGATTTGGCATAGGGCATATAGTCATGATTATAATGAGAGGATGAAACAGAAGTTACTGCAGTCGTGCTTTATCTCCTAAATCAGATCATGTTATAGGACAGCTTATCAAAGAGTAATAATCAGTTAGAGATATATGCCATATCTAATAAGAAATACCCTGATTTCAGTAATAGCGTCCTATTACCACTATAAGAAGTGAAGCAACGCTGAAGAATACTGAGAGACAAGGAGGCAGAGAAGTGAAGAAAGACAGAAAAGGAAAGAGAGGGAAAAGTAAGGGTGAAGTGTGTAAGAGCCAAATACAAAACCATAAAGCAAAATTCAACAAAAGATATTCAAAAGTGGAAAAATGTAATGAAGATGAAATAAATAATGAAAGAAAAGAATATTCTTTTTTTTTTCCTTTTTAATTGAGTGCATTCTTGCAAAGCATATAGTTGTCATGGTTGTCAAGATAATTCTATACACTTTGTTTATAGTAACGATAAATTGCATTTCTCTTTGCAATGTGAGTTTATTCTATAAATCAGACTTTAAATTTGACCTTTGTCATCTGGATGGTGAGACATCTATCGTCACTGAAAAAATATAAACCACGTGAGAAAAGTTTAAACAAATGAATGAACACACTAAAGCTAGACGGTTCTAGAATCTAGATCCAAAACCTAGGTCCATCCACATGATTCCTTTGTTATTGAAGATGTTGTCAGCACAATCGGGGTAATGGGACTTGTATTTAAAAAAACAAAACATTGAATTATCATTTGGACACAAATATTCAATTTTAAAATGCGTAACTTTGGAAAAATACCTGTTCCCAGCAGAAGTGGTATATGGGCATACCTTTGATTTTGACGCCTCAGATGCCATCGTAGAGAAGAACTCATCACCCGGACTCACATTGATCAGCTCCAGTGACTGAAGATTTGACATGGAGAAGAGACCTCTCGCGTAATGACAGGAGGCCGTGGGACCCAGTTTGTGGGGTTTCCCAAATTTTGCTTCATGCTTCAGCTTTTGAATCTGGTGGTGTGACAGAATAGGTTGAATAAAGTAAATAGCAATATCAAGAAAAGACTGCATGTCTAACTGAAATGATCCTGAACGTGTATGATGGTGTCTCCTTACTGACACCCTTACTATGACCAACGAAGCAACATTTGAAGAACAATGGCAATGACGAACAGATTTCAGGAATCAAGAAATAAAGAGGGGGAGAGGAGTGAACGTGAGATGTGTAGAAATGAAGGGAAAAAAAGAACATCCACTGATCTAAGATTTGGCATAGGGCATATAGCCATGATTATAATGGGATGATGAAACAGAAGTTAGTGCAGTAGTGCTCTATCTCCTAAATCAGATCATGTGATAGGACAGTTTATCAAAGAGCAATAACTAGGCGTAGACATATACCATATCTAATAAGAAATACCCCGATTTCAGTAGTAGTGTCCTATTATCACTTTAAAAAGTGAAGCAACTCTGAAGAATACTGAGAGACAAAGAGGCATAGAAGTGAAGAAAGACTGAAAAGGAAAATGAGGGAAAAGTAAGGGTGTGTAAGAGCCAAATACAAAACCATAAAGCAAAATTCAACAAAAGATATTCAAAAAGTGGAAAAATGTAATGGAGATGAAATAAATAATGAAATAAATGAATACATACTCTTTTCCTTATTAGGTGAGTGCATTCTGCAAAGCATATAGTTGTCATGGTTGTCAGGAAAATTCTATACACGGTTAATAGTACATGGTTAATAGTAACGATAAATGGTGTTTCTCTTTGCAATGTGAGTTTATTCTATAAATCACACTTCAAATTTGACCTTTGTCATCTAGATGGTGGGGCATCTATCGTCACTTAAAAATATAAACTACGTGAGAAAATTTTAATCAAATGAATGAACACACTCAAAGCTAGACGGTTCTAGAATCTAGATCCAAAACCTACGGTAGGTCCATCCACATTATTCCTTCTGTTATTGAAGATGTTGTCAGCACGGTCGGGGTAATGGGACTTGTATTAAAAAAAAAAGAATTATCATTTGGACACAAATTTTCAGTTTTAATATGCGTAGATACTTGGGGGAAAAAACCTGTTTCCAGCAGAAGTGGAATATGGGTATACCTTTGATTTTGACGCCTCAGATGCCATCGTAGAGAAGAACTTATCACCCGGCTTCACATTGAGCAGCTCCAGTGACTGAAGATTTGGCATGGAGAAGAGACCTCTCGCGTAATGACAGGAGGCAGCGGGACCCAGTTCGATCGGACGAAATTCTGCGTCATGCTTCAGCTTTTGAATCTGGAGGTGTGATAGAACAGGTTGAATTAAGTAAATAACAATATCAAGAAAAGATTCCATGTCTACTTGAAATATATCCTGTACATGTAGCACCATGATCATTACTGACACGCTTACTAAGGGTGCGTTCAAGCGATTTTTTGAAGCTAGAATCACAAACATGAATCACAAATCAAAACGCTGTTACAAAACACGGCTACTGCGTGAGAGCGTGACAGTGATTTTTCATCAACGCTGATTCTTGCTCATTTCAAGCCCATCCACTGCGCATCGTACTGCGCAGTTTGACCCAGGAAGGTCAACTTTAGCCACATCATTTATTTGTCTCTATATCTTTCTTATGCTATTCTTTGTTTTTCATTCTATCTTCTTCTCTTTCCATCTTTTCTTATGTTAATCTTTGCTTTTTCCTGCCTTCTTTTCTATGTCTCCTAATTTTTTCTTTGTTTTTTTTTTTCTATCTTCTTCTCTTTCCATCTTCCCTTATGTGATTCTTTGTTTTCTTCTTTCATCTTCTTTTTTCTGTCTTCTTATGTTATTCTTTGTTATTCCTTCTATCTTCTTTTCTGTCCATCATTCCTTATGTTATCCTTTGTTATTCCTTCTATCTTCTTTTCTGTCCATCATTCCTTATGTTATCCTTTGTTATTCCTTCTATCTTCTTTTCTGTCCATCATTCCTTATGTTATCCTTCGTTTTCTTCTATCTTCTTTTCTGTCCGTCATTCCTTATCTTATCCTTTGTTATTCCTTCTATCTTCTTTTCTGTCCATCATTCCTTATGTTATTCTTTGTTTTTCCTTCTATCTTCTTTTCTGTCCATCATTCCGTATGTTATCCTTTGTTATTCCTTCTATCTTCTTTTCTGTCCATCATTCTTTATGTGGTTCTTTGTTTTTCTTTCTATCTTCTCTTTCCATCTTTCCTTATGTGATTCTTTGTTTTTCCTTCTATCTTCTTTTCTGTCCATCATTCCTTATCTTATCCTTTGTTATTCCTTCTATCTTCTTCTCTTTCCATCATTCCTTATGTTATCCTTTGTTTTTCTTTCTATCTTCTTTTCTGTCCATCATTCCTTATCTTATCCTTTGTTATTCCTTCTATCTTCTTCTCTTTCCATCATTCCTTATGTTATCCTTTGTTTTTCTTTCTATCTTCTTTTCTGTCCATCATTCCTTATCTTATCCTTTGTTATTCCTTCTATCTTCTTTTCTGTCCATCATTCTTTATGTGGTTCTTTGTTTTTCCTTCTATCTTCTTCTCTTTCCAACTTTCCTTATGTTATTCTTTGTTTCCTTCTATCTTCTTTTTCGTCTTTTCCTGTCATTCTATCTTATTCCTTCTATCTCCTTATCTTTCAGCCTCTTCTTATATTATTCTTTGTTTTCTCCTTCTGTCTTCTTTTCTAGCTTTCTGTATGTTGTTTTATCTTTCTTCGAATCTTGGTGTGAAAGCAACAGTAGAATCATGATTGAGATCTCCATTGCGTTCAATCGATTTTTAGCGACCGTGGTTCTGCAGAATCATGATTCAAAAAGTACCTTTGCGTTTTGAAAGACATTTATTTTTACGACCTGCGCAAAATTGTTTGCGCAACCGTGGTTTAAACTAAACGTCTTTGAAAACCGTGATTCTAGGGTAAAAAATGGTCGCTTGAACGCGGCCTAAGACCAATGAAGCAACATTTGAAGAATAATGGCAATGACAAACAGATTTCAGGAATCAAGAAATAAAGAGGGGGAGAGGAGTAAAAGTGAGATGTGTAGAAATGAAGGGAAAGAAAGAACATCCACTGATCTAAGATTTGGCATAGGGCATTAGTCATGATTATAACGAGAGGATGAAACGGAAGTTAGTGCAGTAGTGCTTTATCTCCTAAATCAGATCATGTGATAGGACAGTTTATCAAAGAGCAATAATCAGGCATAGATATATACCATATCTAATAAGAAATACTCTGATTTCAGTAATAGCGTCCTATTACCACTTTAAAAAATAAAGCACACTGAAGAATACTGAGAGACAAAGAGGCAGAGAAGTGAAGAAAGACAGAAAAGGAAAAAAAAAGGGAAATGTAATGGCGAAGTGTGTACGAACAAAAAACCAAAACCATAACGAAAAATTCAATAAAAGATAATCAAAAAGTGGAAAAATGTAATGAAGATGAAATAAATAATGAAATAAATGAATACATACTCTTTTCCTTATTAGGTGAGTACATTCTTGCAAAGCATATAGTTGTCATGGTTGTCAAGAAAATTCTATACACTTTGTTAATAGTAACGATAAATTGTGTTTCTCTTTGCAATGTGAGTTTATTCTATAAATCACAATTCAAATTTGACCTTTGTCATCTAGATGGTGGGGCATCTATCGTCACTTAAAAATATAAACTACGTGAGAAAAGTTTAAACAAATGAATTAACACACTAAAGCTAGACGGTTCTAGAATCTACATTCAAAACCTAGGTCCATCCACATTATTCCTTTGTTATTGAAGATGTTGTCAGTGTAATGTGACTTGTATTGTTGAAAAAAAAAAAAATTATCATTTGGACACAAATTTTCAGTTTTAATATGCGTAGATACTTTGGAAAAATACCTGTTCCCAGCAGAAGTGGTAGATGGGCATACCTTTGATTTTGACGCCTCAGATGCCATCGTAGAGAAAAACTCATCACCCGGCTCCACGTTGTACAGCTCCAGTGACTGAAGATTTGGCATGGAGCAGAGACCTCTCGCGTAATGACAGGAGGCAACGGGACCCAGTTCGATCACATATTCTGATCTTGACTCATGCTTCAGTTTTTGAATCTGGTGGTGTGAAAGAACAGGTTGAATAAAGTAAATAGCAATATTAAGAAAAGACTGCATGTCTAATGGAAATATATCCTGCACGAGTAGCACCGTGATGGTGTCTCCTTACTGACACCCTTACTATATGACCAATGAAGCAACATGTGAAGAATAATGGCAATGACGAACAGATTTCAGGAATCAAGAAATAAAGAGCGGGAGAAGAGTAAACATGAGATGTGTAGAAATGAAGGGAAAGAAAGAACATCCACTGATCTAAGATTTGGCATAGGGCATATAGTCATGATTATAATGAGAGGATGAAACAGAAGTTAGTGCAGTGGTGCTTTATCTCCTAAAACAGATCATGTGACAGGACAGTTTATCAAAGAGCAATGATCAGGCACAGATACCATATCTAATGAGAAATACCCTGATTTCATTAATAGCGACCTATTATCACTTTAAAAAGTGAAGCAACACTGAAGAATACTGAGAGACAGAGTGGCAGAGAAGTTAATATAGACAGAAAAAGAGAAAGAAGGAAAAATAAGGGTGAAGTGTGTAAGAGCAAATTCCAAAATCATAAAGCAAAATTCAACAAAAGATATTCAAAAAGTGGAAAAATGTAATGAAAATAAAATAAATAATGAAATAAATGAATACATACTCTTTTCCTTATTAGGTGAGTGCATTCTTGCAAAGCATATAGTTGTCATGGTTGTCAGGAAAATTCTATACACATTTAAAAATGGTGTTTCTCTTTGCCATGTGAGTAGTTTATTATATATTAAACACATTTTGAATTTGACCTTTGTCATCTTCAAAAGATGATGAACCATATATACTCACTTAAAAATCTAAACTACGTGAGAAAGGTTAAAAAAAAAAAATGAACGCGCTAATGCTAGATGGAACTAAAGAATCTAGATCCAAAACCAAGGTCAATCCACATTATTCCTTTGTTATTGAAGATGTTGTCAGCATGATCAGGGTAATGTGACTTGTATTTTTGAAGAAAAAAGAATTATCATTTGGACACAAATTTTCAGTTTTAATATGCGTAGATACTTGGGGGAAAAAACCTGTTCCCAGCAGAAGTGGAATATGGGTATACATTTGATTTTGACGCCTCAGATGCCATTGTAGTGAAGAACTTATCACCCGGCCTCACATTGATCAGCTCCAGTGACTGAAGATTTGGCATGGAGAAGAGACCTCTCGCGTAATGACAGGAGGCCGTGGGACCCAGTTCATGGGGGTTGTAATAGCCTGCTTGATGCACCAGCTTTTGAATCTGGTGGTGTGAGAGAACAGGTTGAATAAAGTAAATAGCAATATCAAGAAAAGACTGAATGTCTAATTGAAATATATCCTGCACGAGTAGCACCATGATGGTGTCTCCTTACTGACACCCTTAAATGAAGCAACATTTGAAGAATAATGGCAATGAGGAACAAATTTCAGGAAACAAGAAATAAAGAGGGGAAGAGTAAACATGAGATGTGTAGAAATGAAGGGAAAGAAAGAACATCCACTGATCTAAGATTTGGCATAGGGCATATAGTCCTGATTATAATGAGAGGATGAAACAGAAGTTAGTGCAGTAGTGCTTTATCTCCTAAATCAGATCATGTGATAGGACAGTTTATCAAAGAGCAATAATCAGGCATAGATAGATACCATATCTAATAAGAAATACTCTGATTTCAGTAGTAGTGTCCTATTATCACTTTAAAAAGTGAAGCAACACTGAAGAATACTGCGAGACAAAGAGGCAGAGAAGTGAAAATAGACAGAAAAAGAGAAATAGGGGAAAATAAAGGTGAAGTGTGTAAGAGCAAATTCCAAAATCATAAAGCAAAATTCAACAAAAGACATTCAAAAAGTGGAAAAATGTAATCAAGATAAAATAAATAATGCAAGAAATGAATACATACTCTTTTCCTTATTAGGTGAGTGCATTCTTGCAAAGCATATAGTTGTCATGGTTGTCAGGAAAATTCTATACACTTTGTTAATAGTTCGATAAATGGTGTTTTTCTTTGAAATAGGAGTTTATTCTATCAATCACACTGTAAATTTGACCTTTGTCATCTAGATGGTGAGACATCTATCGTCACTTAAAAAAAAAAAACTATGTGAGAATAGTTTAAACAAATGAATGAACACAATAAAGCTTTACGATTCTAGAATCTAGATCTAAAACCTAGGTCCATCCACATTATTCCTTTGTTACTGAAGATGTTGTCACCACGATCGGGGTAATGGGACTTGTATTAGGAAAAAAATGAATTATCATTTTGACACAAATTTTCAGTTTTAATATGCGTAGATAATTATGGAAAAAACCTCTTCCCAGCAGAAGTGGTATATGGGTATACCTTTGATTTTGACGCCTCAGATGCCATCGTAGTGAAGAACTTATCACCCGGCTTCACATTGATCAGCTCCAGTGACTGAAGATTTGGCATGGAGAAGAAAGCTCTCGCATAATAACAGGAGGCAGCGGAACCCAGTTTGTTCGGAGAGTCACTTTCTGTATACGTCAGCTTTTGAATCTGGTGGTGTGACAGAATAGGTTGAATAAAGTAAATAGCAATATCAAGAAAAGACTGCATGTGTAATTGAATTATATCCTGCACGACTAGCACCATGATGGTGTCTCTTTACTGACACCCTTGCTATGACCAACGAAGCAACATTTGAATAATAATGGCAATGACGAACAGATTTCAGGAAACAAGAAATAAAGAGGGGAAGAGTAAACATGAGATGTGTAGAAATGAAGGGAAAGAAAGAACATCCACTGATCTAAGATTTGGCATAGGGCATATAGTCCTGATTATAATGAGAGGATGAAGCAGAAGTTAGTGCAGTGGTGCTTTATCTCCTAAATCAGATCATGTGATAGGACAGTTTATCAAAGAGCAATGATCAGGCATAGACATGTACTATATCTAATAAGAAATACTCTGATTTCAGTAATAGCGTCCTATTATCACTTTAAAAAGTGAAGCAACACTGAAGAATACTGCGAGACAAAGAGGCAGAGAAGTGAAAATAGACAGAAAAAGAGAAATAGGGAAAAATAAAGGTGAATTGTGTAAGAGCAAATTCCAAAATCATAAAGCAAAATTCAACAAAAGATATTCAAAAAGTGGAAAAATGTAAATGAAGATAAAATAAACAATGAAAGAAATGAATACATACTCTTTTCCTTATTAGGTGAGTGCATTCTTGCAAAGCATATAGTTGTCATGGTTGTCAGGAAAATTCTATACACTTTGTTAATAGTTCGATAAATGGTGTTTTTCTTTGAAATAGGAGTTTATTCTCTCAATCACACTGTAAATTTGACCTTTGTCATCTAGATGGTGAGACATCTATCGTCACTTAAAAACATAAACTACGTGAGAAAAGTTTAAACAAATGAATGAACACACTAAAGCTATACGGTTCTAGAACCTAGATCCATTCACATTATTTCTTTGTTATTGAAGATGTCAGCAGGTTCTGGGTAATGTGACTTGTATTTTAAAAAAAAATATATATATATCATTTGGACACAAATTTTCAGTTTTAAAATGAGTAGATACTTTGGAAAAAAACCTGTTCCCATCAGAAGTGGTATATAGGTATACCTTTGATTTTGATGCCTCAGATACCATCGTAGAGAAAAACTGATCACCCGGCTTCACATTGATCAGCTCCAGGGTCTGAAGATTTGGCATGGAGAAGAGTGCTCTCGCATGATGACAGGAGGCAGCGGGATCCGGTTCGATCCGATATTCACTTTCTTCATACTGCAGCTTTTGAATCTGGTGGTGTGACAGAACAGGTTGAATAAAGTAAACAGCAATATCGAGAAAAGATTCCATGTTCAATTAAATTTATCCTGTAACTGTAGCACCCTGATGGTATCTCATTACTGACACCCTTACTAAGATCAATGACGCAACATTTGAAGAATAATGGCAATTACGAAGAGATTCAGGAATAAAGAGATAAAGAGGGAGAGAGGAGTTAAGGTGAGATGTGTAGAAATGAAGGGAAAGAAAGAGCATCCCTGATCTAAGATTTGGCATAAGGCACACAGCCATGATTATAATGAGAGGATGAAACCGAACAGAAGTTAGTGCAGTAGTGCTTCAACTTTTTACTGTAGATGTGCTGATATGATGTGAAAGCTTTGCTCTTGTTTGTCTAGGATTATTCAGAGGTGTCATGTGACATGTCTAATAGTAAATTGCTGAATCTCAGTATAATTTCATTACTTAGACCTATAAACGATATACTGTTCACAAATACTGACATGAAAAAATAAATGAGGGAAAGAAAAGAAAAGGGAGAGATATGACAGCAATTTTATGTTGAATATGAACAGAAAGATGGGAAAGTCAGCTTAAATCCGACATTTTCATCTGAAACTACATTATCTACATTTTAATTATATGAAAAAAATTTAAAAGGGTGCATCGTGGATGTATTCTATACTTGACTAGATTTTGACTCGGGCCAACTCTGAATGCGAAGGAATCATGGCAGGAAAATAACATAAACATTGTACGCTATTTCCAAACCCAACTTTAGTTTGACTTTTGTCGTAAAACATATCGAAAAACAGAAACTTATCATCACAACCAATATAATCAATATTATCCCATGAAGGAACAAAACAAACATAAAAAAAAACACTCATGAGTAATCGGAATATCTTGCAACTATACAAAAACATGACCGTAAAGTCCATTTTTTTCGTATAACATTTCCTTCTTGTCAGCGTGCATTGAAAAGGATGTTTAATGTGTGTATACGACTTACGAAAAGGAATGATGTTAAATGTCTTCTACACACATATTACTTTGGGAAATGACAATATTGTTGGAAATCATTTCCCGTACAAAGCAGCAGAATTTAATATTGATACATCATCAGAGGACATCATCCCCATGTATTCAAAAATGGGAAGAGGAATAGTTATTTCACCCAGCAATTCTGCAATGCCTCTGTTAAGTCTCTTATACCCAATTCTGTGTACGATGTACGTGATTTTCAGCAAAATTGAATCAATTTCTTTACGATGACAACAATACTCGGAACATGCAACAGTTATATTTTAGACCATAAACATCTCTCAAATACTTGAGTCAGTTTCTTTCAGGATGAAGCAGAATGGCGTGCGGTATACGAGAACGTTATCTCAACATTTTTTTTATAGACGTTTTATGATCATGTAGATTAAAAAAAAAAAAATTTCTTTCGTGTTATTTTCGACCTATGCAATATCGGTATTGATTTGATCAGGGGCCGCAAAACATTGTTGTTGTTGTTTTTTGCTTGGGGGGGGGGGGCTGACACCCCAACAGGCGGAGGGCCGTTGCCAGGGTTCTAGGGACTCAGCCTCCTGAAGCCCTTCTTTTTTATTAGGTGGTCTGTCATCTTTGACAGATCACCTTCTAATTTCGTCAGAATTTTCTTTCTTTATTATTAGGTGGTCTGTCATATTATGACAGATCACCTTTTAATTTCGTCAGAATTTTCTTTTTTCTTCATTATTAGGTGGTCTGTCAACTTTGACAGATCACCTTTTATGTTTGTTAAAAATTTCTGTATTCTTTTTAGGTGGTCTGTCATCTTTGACAGATCACCTTTTAATTTCGTCAGAATTTTCTTTATGAGGTGGTCTGTCATCTTTGACAGATCACTTTTTAGTTTCGTCAGAATTTTCTTTCATTATTAGGTGGTCTGTCATCTTTGACAGATAACCTTTTCATTTCGTCAGAATTTTCTTTCATTATTAGGTGGTCTGTCATCTTTGACAGATCGCCTTTTATTTTTGTTAAAATTTTTTTCTTCTTTTTAGGTGGTCTGTCATCTTTGACAGATCACCTTTTATGTTCGTTAAAATTTTCTTTATTAGGTGGTCTGTCATCTTTGACAGATCACCTTCTAATTTCGTCAGAATTTTCTTTATTATTAGGTGGTCTGTCATCTTTGACAGATCACCTCTTAATTTCGTCAGAATTTTCTTTCTTATTTATTTTTCTTTATTCTAAGCACTTTTTTGTGCACTCGAAATCTCAGAATCGGCTGGTTCAAATAGCATGAAATTTTGGTCAGTTATCAATCGTCATGAGATCCAATTGAGTTCCAATTATTTTCATGTTCATTGGGTCATCGAGACGTCATCCAGGCGCCATTTTGTGAAAATCACCTTAGGGTCATACCTTTATAACGGATGGTCATTTCTCATTCATGTTTGGCACGATAAAAGTTAATTTCAATTCAATAAATTTCAGATAGTCAGACGCGTGCTTACGCGTACGTGCGCGCGTCAGCGCGCGAGCAAAAATTAAAAATGCTCAAAATCGCTTCAAATTCATTTTGCACACGTTTCAGGCCATTTTAAGCAGTTCAAAAATTTGCGCGCGTCCGCGTTTGCATGCGCGTCATATGCGCGCGCAGGTCCCAAATAACGTTAAAACGCCGTTTTTGTTCACTTGATTTGCATTCCTGACACTTTTCTTAACAATTTCCATCAATTTAGAACTGATTTCGACTAACCATTAGGTCGCACGAGCGTGTCAAAGTCCAAGACAATGGCTTTACCTGACAGATAAAGGTATGATGTCTTTTTGTCATCGGCGTAAATCCACTTTGAGGAGTGGGGGGCGGGGGGTGATCGACTATTTTGCCCTTTTTTTTCTGTCGAACTCACACGTAGGTATACACTCATGGCCTCACCAACCTGCAGAGACCCCTTACACACATTTCAATTTTTATCTTGCGAGCGAGCAAAGCGAGCGAGCCAAAAATTACCACTTTTCTGGTTTTCAATCGCATTTTCAAATATAAATTCTAAAATATGACAGTTGTTTACGACAGATTAATAAAAATCATATTTAAAGATTAATTCAAATTTCCTTTCTTCCATAAAAAGTGGGGGATATTTTTACACGCCATCCCCCTCTCAAAAAAAGTATGGGGGATATATTCCCCATCCCTCGGGATTTACTTCATTGATTTTTGTACTGTCGTTGCCTCTCCCCCCCCCCCCCCCCCCCCTTAGTTTTGTCAGTAAAAGTTCGATCGCGGCATGGCA
The DNA here is from genome assembly GCA_029962745.1 of Echinometra lucunter. Lineage (NCBI taxonomy): Eukaryota > Metazoa > Echinodermata > Echinoidea > Camarodonta > Echinometridae > Echinometra > Echinometra lucunter. Next base: position 22,932 of record JAPZVO010000095.1, on the reverse strand, counting down.
GCCCCACTGCTGGCACTGTCGCAGTAAACGAGAGCCCTTAATGTTACCTTGTTTACATTTTTTAGTCATTGAATTGTACGGTTAACTGCATAATGATAATGTTTCTTGACTTTACAGTCTAGTGCTTTGATGTTTTTTGGGGGTTTTTTACGCACTGGCGACGAATTCCTTCAAATTCCTTAAGGAAACCTGTGTAAGGAGTACGACTTCTCACACAAACAGGCTTCACGAGTCAAAGGCGAGTGAATTTCGCACTCAGCTTCCGATTTTTAAGCTTTCTTCAATTGTTGTGGCAATTGAGCACCGCACAGCTTATTGACCTGAACTTCCCTGATTATTCCTCAATGCAAACATTAAAAGAAATCTGCGTAATTGGTCCAAAGTAGAAAAAAATCGAACGAATGTATCAAACTCGCTATTGACTTATGTACTGTCAAAAGTTGGGGTGCACACTGCAGTGTGGCGACCAGTCTGCTGCCCTCTCGCGCTGTGGAATTGGTTTATAGACAAAATCCGACATCCTTGCAAGCTGATATCAGTTAATATAATAGGATAAAATCTAAAAAATCAAGTACCTTTGACAGTGACGCTGCAGCAAGCATTCCTATATAGAAGTCGTCATCTAGGTGCCGGGCATGCTTCCCTAACTCAAATATGCTCAACGATTGTAAGTCCTGGAGTGAACAGAGACCAATTGCTGCTAATGCATTGTCTTTGATGGGCTTGTCAACAGCCAGTTTTTCAGCAACCGAAGAACATTCTCTCTCCTGTCATACAAATAAATGATACTGTTAGAATTTGATCTGTTATTAAAAAACAAACAAACGCATACGTCTCAGTGAATAATTGTGGAAAAAAAGCTATGTTTCTTCTACTATGTTAAAAGGACTTTTATCTGAAAATTTTGTCTGATTGCCCTAATGCAAGCATCCTTTTGTGGAGGTAATTGCAAAAACAGACAGACAGTCACAAAAAGTGGTATGTAATAATTAATCGGACGGTGATTAACTATAACTTCCAGTGGGATTACAATTAGTGTTTTTGTAGATCATCTGGATGGTGAGCTTTTCTTCTGCGTTCCATTTTTAGTTTGTTAATTTATTTTCTTTTTCGTTTTGTGGGGTCTTGGACATAATACTTTTCATTCCTGCATCATGTTCATGCACATCTTGAAGCGTGCAGTATTTGAACGTCAAAGCAATAAGAGGAATTATTGTCATCGCGTAAAGGCCACGCACTGCTCATAATGCGTTTCGACTGTGACCTAATTTGAAAATGAAACGCATTTTGCATTAAATACGAAGTGTTAGATAATCAGATTTGTTCCCACGGAGGTTCGAAAAAAATGATAGAATATTGCAAATGAAATGCTGGTTTATGCGAACCATTTAAGTCTGAGTAAAACTAAATCACGTTCAAATCTTAGGCAATCGCAAGACTATTATGATTATGATTTCAACGTCACTTCGAGTCACAATTTGATCTTGATTTTTCTTCTACAAGGGAGCTCTCAATAGCCCGAAATTATGAAAAATTCAGAATTTTGATCATTAGAATTTTACATGAATGTTCTTATCAATTGTTGTTAAAAAGTAACAAATTTCTCCAAATTCGTACAGCAGACCGATTGTTTAGCGAGTGTGGCTTAAGATTAATTGAAACTTCCAGTTACAATCGTTATTAATGGTAGTCTGCCTGGGGTCGTTCCTTATACGAGATAATAAATAAATAGTGCACTTCTTATCAGCTTAAGGGCTGAAGTATTCTCTCTCTCTCTCTCTCCAAATTTGGCATCGCATGCGCATTACAACTTATACATTGTCATGACACAATCATGACAATATAAATCATAACTCGATTAATTTTATGAAAACAAAAATTGTCCATAATCTACTTTATTTAACACACTACCTTTTCCCCAATTGTCTCCAGTGTGAAGAGATATCCATTAAGCTGATCGGACCTGAGTTGAAGACTAGTCTGGATCTTCAAGAGATTCCTAGCAGGATATATGACTTTTGAGTCGTGACATTCATAAGCAACATCCATGATGAAATTCACGTCATCAACTTTTTCGCATAACAATTCCATCACCCTCTTTCCAACTTCTTTATCCCGTTCTGCATGCCCTGCAGCAGTAAAATATAAGACATATCTGAATTCCTTGTAGTCTTTTATCAGCTTGTCTGTCAGTATTGTGTCAAAGTGTGGACGATCCTGGCGGAAGAGCGATTTTAGATAGGAACTTGCAGTGTATTCTTGAAACAGCTTGTGAGGGAAGGTGAATTCCTGGATGAAGTGTTTCCGCTCCCTTTCTCTGATTTTTAGTGGTGCCAACGTCTCTTCCTTGCTGAGAATTCCAACTTCACATGCAGTCATTGCAGCATTCATGCACTGTCCGATTTCTTCTTCGTCAAATATCAGCTGTTTTTCTAGTAGTCCATGAAACGCTACATAACTCAGCTCTCTCATACTTTCATCAGCTTTTTCCATGTGCATGCTATAGTCACTCTCATCTTGTTTAGAAGAATAATGCTCTTGAAGTGAAAACACAAGACGATTTAAAAGTTGTGAAAATGTTCTCATGGTCTGAATGGTTTCCCTTCCAGATGGCTCTTTCCACATGTAACATAGCATGCAGCAAAATATTGGGAAAGGTGCCATGTGCTCAGATACAATACAATTTGTATCCATGAACTTAATGAGACTAGACGCAGAGTCTAAGTCATCTTTGAAATACTGCTCAATGTATGTTGACATGTTTTTCTTCGAGAAACCCTTAATCTTGACATACGTATACTGCTCATTGACCTTCATAATACTCTTGATCTGATCAGCTCCAAAAGGACGGGAGGTGATGAGGACTGGGGTGTTAGTGAATCTCTTTCCTCTTATCATTGATACAACAGCGTCATCGCGGTTAGGTCGTTTGATATCAATTTTTGCCTCGTCCAGTCCGTCCAATAAGATAAGGACCTTTCTTTGATTTTCCCTAATGTATTTATCCACTTGTTCACCTTCTGTGTCCATGTCATCTGGGAAGTGATTCATGACAATATCCCCAAAGTATTTTTGTTCTTCAATCTCTCGAAACGATTCCAGGAAAAGGAGATGAATATCTTGCAGAATTCTACCCTCAGTCCAATCCAGGGCTATCTTGGCAAACAAGGTCGATTTTCCAACACCAGCTTCTCCAAGGAAAGCAAAGCGTGTTTCGAATCCTCTTGATGTTTTTGTTTTGATCTTCTTGAATAGACCGTTGTAATCTATGTCCTCCTCCTTTTCTCCCATCAAGACGAGACTGACGTAGATGTGCTGTAACCATGTGCGTGATGAAGGGTCGACAGGTGATGTTTTGACTTCACTGAATTTCTTACGATATCTCGCCTTCAGTTGTTCTCTTAGTTTCCGAATCTCATCTGGCATTATCTGGAGATCAGCTGGCGAAAATGAAAGAGAAAAAGAAAGGTAGAATATTGAACAAAATGACATATGAGGTTGGAGTTTTATTTTATTTTCCTTACAAAATAATTGATGAGAAATATGTAAACAATAACATTAAGGATAACATAAGAAAATGATATTTGGACGGATCGTCCTACTCAGCTGTGCCATTACAGCACGTACAATTGTTAGTCATCCAAGGGGTCCAGTTGGAGACAGGTTTTTATGAAAGAAAAATTTCATAAGGTATCTTCCACAATAAAATTCATGAGGTATCTCCCTTAATGAAATACATGTTTAGGGCGTTTGTACATGTATTTCCTTTTTTGCGAAGGGTTTATAATTCCGAAGCACAAATTCGTTATAATCGTCAACAGTGTATTGAAGAGAATACCGGAGTGCACTAAATGTCTCAAAACTGTATTTCATCTATTTTGCATTTTTTTCATAAGCATGATAAGTGCCCTTTTTGTTTGAGCGTCACCTTTGAAATACTATCATTGGCTTGATTTAAAGCTTAGTTTAATGTTAGTAAACTGTAGAAAGTTCCTGTTCATCTATAAGACCCAGATACCACATATTACTTGTGTGTTCAAATAATGATCAGAGGCTAGATTCTCAATAATATGTTTCCTATGTTCCCTGGTATAGACACCCAAACTGGCGGAGTCCGGAGACTGTATGGCCCCTGGCGGAAGGGGACGGAGCCCCCTGAAGTCCATCATAACAATAATCATCAATGAACATAGGCCAGAATTCACTTTTATTAAAACTCTGCTCCCTTACTGTACATATTGTCAATGGGGGGAGGAAATAAAACGTGAAATCTGGCCTATGTTCATTGATGATTATTGTTCATTCTACTGTGTGTTTTTTTTTCTCCTGAGGTCACTTACTATCCGTTACTGCACGAAGCAGGGACAACGCCCTAGCTTCCTCCTTATTTTCATAATTTTCTCGTCTCTTTTGCTCACTGAAGCGTAAGATATCGGGATTTCGATGAAAATCAAATCAGACGAACTCGACAAGAAGACTTATGATGGTTACCCAATTTAAGCAATTGAGTTTTGGTCCATAAGTGAAATATGAACTTTCCCAGTCCCGCGTGCTCACTGAGGCGTGAACTTTCCATGAAAATGCCATTGGATCATTGATACATGCACTCTGGTCATATAAACATGCTAAACTGTTATCAATATGATTTTTAGTGTGCATAAAAATAAAGCACTTATTACTTGATAATTTTAACATGGTGATATTTTGTCTTTATTATGTGTTCATTCAACCGTGAATTAAATGGTCAATTGCAAAAGTTGCAAATACAAATCCAAAACACGAATTCCTTTGCATTAGATCAAATTTACCGCGCGAAAGATGTCAAAACTGCAGTTTTTGCAATTTTCACCTTGTGCTCACTCAAGCGTGAAATTTGACCCTCAGGTCGTTCTGTATGTTGGGAAGCACATGAAATTCATAGTCCATGCCTTCAAACGCTGAAAACTTGAAATGTGTTCCGATATCCTTGACTCAAAGTCATGATATGACGCTTGCGAACTTTAAGAAGGGACAGTTTTACCTTTTATAGTGCCTGCTCACTCATGCATGGCTTGATGGGTCAATCTCATTTTCTCACAGAAGTTGGTAAATTAATGTAGGAACATTCATGGCAAGACATTTTGCTGAAAACTTCTTTGTTAAACAGTTATAGCATTTTTTTTGGGGGGGGGGGGGGGGGGGGGTGGGGGGTACTTTTTTGTGTTTATTATATAAGCACACACTTTATCCACACACTTTATACACACACAGTCAAAAATCTAATGGGAAAAGTGAAATTCAGGTAATATAACATCACTATTTATAGTGGAATATTTCAGCACTGAAATATATATTTTAAAAAAAAAACTTAGTTTAGGGGTTCATTTTGATAAAATGGGTGCTGTTTAGAAATATTTAATATGTAAAGCACTCATTTTTTTCTTTTGGTAATGGGCCCTTTTGCTAATTTAGGGAAATAGTCTAAGTCTAGATTGGCTTCACTGTAATCGAAAGAGATATCAAATGTCACAAAATGTGTTACATTTTGCTAAGAAAACATTTATCCCAATTACTTAATGAATGTGAACTGGATGTGAACTTTCATGGTTATAATATAGATTTGAAACTGATTTTTGTTTCTTATTAAAAAGTTTATGGAAAGCAGGAAACGGACCTCCTTTTGAAATGGGGTACCTAAACAATAAAAGGATTTGTAAATACTAAAGTAATCGTGTTTTGCAAGTTTGATTAAGCCACAGATAACTTGCACAGTTTAGGAAATGAAGGTTATGGCATTTATTTGAAAGCCCAACTATGACATTTGGGGTAGAATTCATTTTAACTCTCACAGTATCCAGAATACCTTAATTTACATGCGTATTACGTGCCGATTTTATCGCCTTAATTACTAACCTGTATGTAATCCCGGGACTATTCCAACAATGTCTCCTTAATTTCTTCTCTATCTTTCTGTCTTTCCCTATACATGCTATATGGATAGGCCTACTGTACTACTCATTTCACTTAGTAATTGGGATAACTATTTTCTTAGCAAAATTTTGTGACATTTCATACCTCTTTCGATTATAATGAAGCCAATCTAGACTTCTTTAGAATATTTCCCTGAATTAGCAAAAGGTCGCGTTACAAAAAGAAAAAAATGAGTGCTTTACATTTTAAATATTTCTAAACAGCCCCCATTTTATCAAAATGAACCCCTAAACTAAGTTTTCTCTTCAAATATATATTTCAGTGCTGAAATATTCCACTATAAATAGTGATGTTATATTACCTGAATTTCACTTTTCCCATTAGATTTAAATTGTGTGGAAAAAAAGGGCACATTACCAAAAGAAAAAAAAAGGGGGGGAATGGATGCGAATATCCTCTTTCCAAGTATGGGTTAAATCCGAAACATTCATTTAAAAAATGCATTCCAAATTATACACTGACGCACAATTTCTTAAGATTTTATCACGCATATGTATGCAAAAATTATTATGACGACCGGCCACCCCGGCCTTCAGGGGCAGAATATGAGATGTCTCCACATATGAATCTTGTGATAATGTTTTACTTTACCCGTGTTCGAAATTTTGTGTTTTGAATTACAAATAGGGCCGCGAGCAACAAAAGGGCCCTTAGGGCAAAATATTTCAAAAATGAGATTTCAACACTGTTTTGTAGTATAAACGCTGCAGAATCTGAATATGCAAACGGTTTCCCAAATTCCGTTCCTAAGTGTCTAAATCGAGGAATTTGAAAAAAGCATGTTTTTTGCTCCACGCGCGCTATTCTGACATTCGTGCGTGACCAAAGTTAAACAAGTCAATCCCTGATATTATTTTCGCCAAGATTCCTCACATGTCTAAGGGGCTACTTAAACGATATCCTAGTACCATGGGGATATTATATAATACAGAGAATATTATTTTCCTTGTTATCTTTGTCTTCTCTAAACCCTATATTACCTCAAAATGACTTTAAAATGACCTTGAAATGACCTTGTACACGTCCGTGAGACGGCCTTGAAATTGCCTTTCAAATTGCTTGCATTTCCAATCACAATTAAGCTGAAATCATTTTTTTTTCCAAAAACAATTATATTACGTGGAAAGATATAAATAGAGAATAAAGCTATTCTGTTGCGAGTATAAAATATTATATTATGCAAAGATTAGAGAAAAGGAGAGGGGTCATAATTCAGGGCAGAGGCAGCGGAACGTCAGGCTCATACAATGAAAGTGGAGGGGCACCTATTGTTTGGCAGACAAAAGGTGCCCCTCCACTTTCTTTGTCCGAGCCCGATGTTCCGCCGCCTCTGTTTCAGGGGTGTCATATCCAGGGAGGAAGGGCCCGTATCATCTTTGCTCACCATAAATCTTTGTAAAATATACACTTTTGTCATTAAGTGAATTTCAATCACAAATTTACGAAAATAAATTTGTGATTGCTTCTTTTTTCATATTAACAGGGAGATATAGAGAAAGATAATCAGAGAGGAGTCAGAGTTCACCAGGGGCGGATCCAGGGAGGATGGCGACGAAATCCCCTTTGTTCACCATATATTTTTCATGAAACACCTGTCTGTCTTAAAGTGAATTTTGGAGCAAAAATGTCATCATTAATTCACCTTTAATTTTAGTGGTCTTTTGGGGAAAGAGGTGGGGGATTCTCAGAATTTTAATGCCCCTCCCTTTTAAAGTTTGCATGGATTTGCCCCTATTTGGCAAACGTGTGTCATAGATTTTGTGTTGCTGTTAAATAATATTTTTGTTGAAAATGCAGTGAAAATCAGTTTAATAATTACTAGCATGCTTGTTCATTATTACAACACCATCAAAAACTCAATCACAAGTCATTCAGAAGGCATCAACATTCAAATTATTTTTCATTCCCGTGCTTCTTTCCATGTTCATGTTTCTTTCTGTCAGCTAGCTCTTTTCTCTCCTTCATACATTCCAACTCGGTCTATATCTTTCCTTCTCTTCCCTTTTCTCTCCCTCTTTCGTTCCCCTCTATTTCCACCATCTCTAGTTTTCTCACCTTTTCTCAAGCTCTCCATCAGCTCCCTCGATTGCTTTCTCTCTCTCTCTCTCTCTTTATATCTCTCTTGTTATTTTCACTCACCTTTTTATCATGAGTAGTTACTTCAAGTGTGTGCCTAAATTATGTTATATTGTCTTCATCGTTCAGTTTATTATCTAGAGTATCTTTTGTATTTGCACTGCCAGTGGAGGTCCAATTTTCTGGGGGTTTTTCCTCTTCAAATATGGATCAATAAAAGATATGAACTGTGAACTTTGAAATATATAATAGGTCAGTACAACGTCGAAGTGGAAATGAAATGCAATTGTACTTGTCACACTAGTAACTTTTATTCAAAACAAGAGTTGGCATACGCCTTACTTTGAATTAGGAATTTAAATCCGACTGGAATGGTGCTCTTTACTAAGCTGTAGTCTGAAAATGTTAAATACTTTATGTTTCTAATAAATTTAAGAGTGGAGAATGTTTGTACTGTCTTCCTAATAAAATTCATGCTTTCCTTTCCTTTCACTAAAAATTAAAATAAGATCACGTACCCCAAAATATCTCTTCACATCTACCCATTATTTTCTTTTACAAAGTTTAGCTAGGTTTTTTTTGTTGGTATAGTTAAGATACAAGGAAGCAATTCCATCTAAATTTAGATCATTGCACATGTGACATAATTCATGAAGAAAAAATCCTATATGACATTAAGAGATCTTATTGTTAATCCTATAATTAAAAATGTGTTAATTTTAAATTTACTTTTCAAGTCGTCTGCTCTTGCAAGCACACAAAGCCAGTGGATATTTGGAATTAAATATTATCTATGAAATAAAGGTAATATCATCCTGAAAGTGAGATTACTCCTATTGAAACATGTGTCATGAGTTATTAGGGCACTTGTCACCCAAATTATGAAGATACAAAAAGCAATTGTTTGCACTTTGTTCATTAAAGTAGTAGCAATATCACTTCCTCATAACTTCAACTGTAGTACAGCTGGACGCTGTCAGTCAGTTCTCACATAATATAGAGTCATGCTCAGCTTTAATGGCTTTGGTAACTTCATTCACCCACTGAAAGGATGTGGTCATAGACCATTCAGGCATCCAAAGCTCCAAACACTACTGGTTCTAGTGACATCTTTGCGACGGCAGGACAGTGTAGCTATGTAGCGAGTTCGAGCAGACGATATATGCATGTGCGACGATCGGCGTGCGGCGCGCGGCTTCCGAACAGGAAGTTGTAATACCGAAAAGCTATCCCATAATGCAATGCGCGTTACAGGGATTTTTCCCGGATCTCGGCGAAAGCGCTATTTGGGTAGCGAGATTCTAATGTTTGTAAAGATTTTAATGTTTATTTGAACATTTCGTTGATTGTTTATTAGTATTATTACGTCTGTTGATTATCAGTTACGATGGTCTTCTTTTGTGAGGCTGCACAGTGCTGGGCTCATGATTCGAAGCGCAAGAACCCTGACAAATGGGGATGGATGAAGGACGTGACCTGGGTGAAATTTCCAACCGATGCCAGCACACGAGCGATATGGCTGCGGTTGATTCGCCGCAAGGACAAAGTAGTACAGTCAAAATACGAAAAAAAAGGGGTCAACCTAGAACTAATTGCAACAGAAACGATTCCACTTGCATATAGTCTGAAAAATACCTAAAAACAAAATACTAAAAATTAACAAAAATTGAAGTGGTGGATTAATGCCTAATTTGCATAAATTCAAAATGGCCGCCATATCAGACTTCGGTACACATGGTGAGACACAGAGAACCTATTTTAGCCTATATCTCTAGATATGAGACACGTAGAGAGCTAATTTTAGTGTCTTTACCTATGTTTTCAGGGTCAAGAAACATGATTATGGCATTATTACCAGCTTACAACTACTCCTTAACTCCTTAACTTAATTTGCATAAATTTGCATAAAATTAGCCTTTTTAAAAATTCAAAATGGCTCCCAAGTTGCATTTTAAAAACTAAATCTCATCTGATACTCATGGAAAGTTAATTTCAATGTCCTTATATCCATCGTTTGGGGATGAAGAAGATTTATAAGCATTACTAGCAAGTTATACCTATCCACTGACTCTTAATTTGCATAAATTTGCATACAATTAACCCCTTTCCACATCTAAATGGCAGCCATTTCAGGCCACATTAAACACGCAGAACATACTTTAGCCTATATCTTTACATCCGAGACACGTAGAAAGCTAATTTTAGTATCTTTACCTATGTTTCTGGGGTCAAGGAACATGATTATTGCATTATTACCACCTATTAACTACTCCTTAACTCCTAATTTGCATAAATGGGCATAAAATTAACCGTTTTCCAATTCAAAATGGCTGCCATGCTGCCTGTTTAACATCCTGTCTCATCTGATACTCACAGAAATTCAATATCTGTGTCCCTGTCCATGGTTAGAAGGGGATGAGGTAGATTTAGCATCACTAGCAAGTTATAACTATCTACTGACTCTTAATTTGCATAAATTTGTATATAATTACCCCTTTAAATTAAAAATGGCTGCTTTATGGCCTTTCCAAGACCAATATAATATAGTTGGTGACACGTAATAAGTTTATTTTGATGTTATTCTTGGGTGAAAGAAATTGACTGTTGGATACATCGTACAGCAACTTACTATACTGGGTGTCCCAGAAAAAGCGGAACGGTGGATTTTCGGTACTTTAACTTCAGAAAGTAGATAATCTTTTGCTTTAGTAGGTCAAGTATCTTCTACCAAAGAGAATGATATCAAGACTTCAAGAGCATTAAATTTGATGAAGTAATTTTGATTCTATGCCCGTTTCTTAAAATATTTAGAATTTCGCGTGTTTTTCGCGACAGTTGAGAGCAGAATTGGGGGGGGGGGGGTGGGATGGCCTTTCATATGGCATGTGTATTAGCATGTTTTGTTGCTGACATGCATCAGTGGATATCCCGCAATCATGAAAGGCCATCCCGACACAAAGCTACTCTCATCAGTCGCCAAAAATATGAAATGACCGTATTTTAAGAAATAGGCATAGCATACAAATTACTTTTCCAAATTCAATGATCTTAGTATCATTTTCTTCCTTGGGCGATACTTCTGTAAAAACGTTATCTACTTTTTGAAGGTAAAGTACTGAACATCCACGGTACCGCTTTCTTTTGGGGAAGGGACACCGGGTATATACTGTACTAGTCGGCTCGATAATTTACAGACCTAAATGTTTCTTTGCGAAGAATTTTTTCATCAATGATGATAATACTACTAATAATCATAACGTTGGCTTCTTGCATAGCGCCCAGGTCCGTCATGTCTGACGGAGACGCTCATGGCGCTCCAAACATTATTCCCCGGTCATACATGTAGCTTAGCGATTTGGGTTCCTATGTGGTTAATGAATATTTTCAGCTTTGTTGCCCAACAACAACTTTGAGCAAGTTTCATAATTTGCAATAATATATAAATACGGGTTATGCCGCCCAAGACAATTTAAATGTATATACAGAATGTGTGAGATGATCCCTGTATGTTAATTGTGTAAGTGCGGTGATACAGCATTTTAATCTAACTTAATAGTGCTGTTTATCTGTAGTGAATTCAGCCTGTGATGAAACGTAACAAGGTCAATTCATGTATGATACTTCCATAAAATACGAGTTTTGTTGAGCCCTATGAATTTTAAATATATTTTTGAAATTATAAGGAAGCCCCCTTCCACCATGCCCATGGTGTGAAGCTTTTTTCTTTTTCATTATGAAATTATGTGATTTGGTGCATACATTATATGCCGATTTGTATGTACTATAAGGAGACATATTATGATTTTGAACTCTAATAACTATTGTGTAGTAATTGCAATATGTACCTCAGATATATTGAATCAAGTATACATATGTTGCTAGCAAATTATATTCTACAATAATAGACAGTGCACAGTACACTCACGTCAACAGTATACGCACAACAACCAATATGATATATTTTAGAGCTACAGTAAACAGCGACGTGATACGGAGCCCACCAGAAGACATGAGGAGAATAAATTCTCCATGAATTATTGTATTCCCTCAAAATAATCATTTTGTTCACTCTAAATGATCATTTCACTCCCTCCCAACATCACTGCCTCTCCTAATAAATTTTGTGATCCCTCCAAATAACTACTGCGTCCCCTCGCAATATTGTTGACAGCCGTTATATTGGGTGGGCGCGGATTTGCTGTATAAGTACCATTATTTTGGGCAGGGGAATGGCCTGTATTATCATCCCCCAAAGGGTACAATTTGCACCTTTCCTGAAGGGTACAACTCTAGCCACTGCACCTTAAAGGTACATTTTGCATCCTTAAGGGTGCATGGTTGTACCTTTAAAGGTGCAAAGTGCTTTAGGGTGCAAAGCTGAACCCATAAAGGAGCTTCCACTGTTCCATTTGAAGGGTGCAAAATTGAACCCGTTTTTTCTTAGTGCAAGGAGTCGAAGGGCATGACCTAAAACAGAAAAAAAAAAAAATTCAAGAGATTATCACTTATACTTAATTGCCTATTAAGGTCATACCAAATATGAGAAAGGAAAGTAAAAATACATTGCTAAGATAAGGAGAATGAAATAACAATACACTATAACCTGTTCTCATTATTTGAAAAAACATTTTTTTCTCTCATTCTGCTCGCTCTTAAAGTATAAATATTGTCGAACACCAGGCACTCCTGTTCCCTCAGCAAGATGTCCGGATATTACAGTAGTTTTGCAGAGGTGTGCAAGTATTCTCGAATTCTGTAGGAGGAGTGCGTCATACAGTCATCTATTTTATTTTGGTAGAAGATCGTTTCTATCGCTTATAAAACATGATAAATAATAGTTTCGGGTGCCAAACAATTACCCAAATAGCCACATATTTGGCAATTAGGTGATCATATACCACACGTATTCAGATTTCTTTGAGGCCCATGGAAGAGTATAAATTTTTCTTTGCTTGCTGCGCTCACTTGAATAACACACTAGACACACAATAGTATGGAGGGCAATTTGGACATGTACACGAGTTGACTGAATAGATAATTTACATATTATAGACAGGCCTATGGTGCATTTTGAATACAAAATTTATTTCCTCGCTTGCTTGGATTGCTCGTCATATTTCTAATCGGGGTTACATTGAATAGGAAAAAAAATTGGACCATTGAGGTGTTAGAATAGAGTTATATTTGAAAGGGAGGCGACCGATTATACCACTGAAGACAAAATGCCAGTTTTTCATCAAATTAGTGGGGGTTTTTTGTTTTTTTGCAACTTGGCAGCCATTTTGAATGAGAAAAAGGCAAATCTTATGCGAATTTATGCAAATTAAGAGTCAGTAGATATTTGATAATAATGCTGTGATAAATCTCTTTCATCCCCTAACCTTGGACACTGAAATTAACTTTTCATGACTATTAATTGAGGTAGAGTTTCAAAATTCAAATTGGCAGCCATTTTTTAATTTTAAAAGGCTAATTTTATGCAAATTTATGCAAATTAGTAGAAAAGGAGTAGTTGTAAGCTGGTAATAATGCCATAATCATGTTCCTTGACCCCGAAAAGACACTATAATTAGCTTCTTACGTCTCTCAGATCTAGAGATATCAGTTAAAATAAGTTCTGCGTATCTAATGTGGTCTAATATGGCGGCCATTTAAAAGTGAAAACAGGGTTAATTATATGCAAATTTATGCAAATTAAGAGTCAGTGGATAGTTATAACTTGCTAGTAATAACACTATAACAATTTTCGCTCATCCCCTAACTATGGAAAAGGACAATGAAATTAACATTACATGAGTATCATATGAGATAAAGTTTTAGAACATGCAAAATGGCAGCTAATTTAGTATGAAAAAGGCTAATTCTATGCAAATTTATTCAAATAAAGAGTTAAGGAGCAGCTGTAAGCCTGTAAGTATGCCACAATCATGATCCTTGGCCCCAAAACATGGGTAAAGACACTACATTTAGCTATCTTTTTGTCTCAGATCTAGAGATATTGGCTAAATTGTAAGTTCTGCATGACATTATGTACTGTGGTCTGATATGGCGGCCGTTTAAAAGTGAAAAGGAATTAATAATATGAAAATTTATGCAAATTGAGAGTCAGTGAAGAGTTATAACCTATTGCAATGATAAATCTTCTTCATCTTCTAACCATGGATAAGGACAATAACAATAATTTTCCATGAGAATCAATTAAGATACAGGTTTAAACATGCAACATGGCAGACATTTTGGATTGAAAAAGGCTAATTTTAAGTAAATTCATGCATATTATTAGTTAAGGAATAGTTCTAAGCTGCTAATAATGCTATAAACATCTTCCTTGTCCGCTAAAACATAGGTAAGAACGCCAAAATGTGTTTTCTATTATTTTGTCTGATATCTGAAGATATAGGGTAAAATATTGTCTTTATAGCAGCAATTTGGAATTGTTAAAGATTAATAATAGGCAAATTTATGCAAATTAAGAGTCAGTCCCTCATCCCCTTCTAACCAAGGGCAGGGACACTGATATTGACTTTCTGTGAGTATCAGATGAGACAAAGTTTTAAGCATGCGGCACGGCAGCCATTTCGAATTGAAAAAAGGGGTTATATAATATGCATACTTATGCAAATGGGGAGATATGGAGTATTCATTTGGTGGTGATATTGCCAGAATCATGTTCCTTGACCCCCCAGACATAGGTAAAGACACTAAATTTAGCTCTCTGTATGTCTCAGATCTAGAGATATAGGCTCAAATAGGTTATGCGTGTATACTGTGGTCTGCAATGGCGGCCATTTAGAAGTGAAAGGGGGTTAATTTTTATGCAAATTTATGCAAATTAAGAGTCAGTGGAGAGTTGTAACTTGCTAGTAATGCTGATAAATTTTCTTCATCCCCTACGCACGGATATAAGGACACTGAAATCAACTTTCCATGAGTATCAATTGAGGAAGAGTTTTAAAATGAAACCTGGCAGCTATTTTGAATTTTAAAAAAACCCCTAATATTATGCAAATTTATGCAGATTAGGAGTTAAAGAGTAGTTGTCAGCTGGTAATAACGCCAAATTCGTGTTCCTTGACCCCCAGAACATAGGTAAAGACACTAGAATTAGCTTTCTGCTTGTCTCGTATCTAGAGATATTGGCTAAAATAGGTGCTGCGTGTTTACTCTGATATGGCCGCCATTTAGAAGTGCAAAGGGGTTAATTATATGCAAATTTATGTAAATTGAGAATCAGTGAATAGTTACAAATTGCTCTCAATCCCATGATAAATCTCTTTCATCCCCTAACCATGGGTAAGGATACTGAAATTAACTTTCCATGCGTATCAATTGAGTTAGAGTTTTAAAATGCATTTTGGGAGCCATTTTGAATTGAAAAAAGGCTAAAATTATGCAAATTTATGCAAATAAGGAGTTAAGAAGTAGTTGTAAGCTGGTAATAATGTCATAATCATCTTCCCTGACCTCAAAAACATAGGTAAAGACACTAAAATTAGCTTTCTACGTGTCTCGGATCTAGAGATATAGGCTAAAATGCAACTTGGCAGCCATTTTGAATTTCAAAAAGGTAATTTTATGCGAATTTATGCAAATTATGAGTTAAAGAGTAGTTGTAAGCTGGTAATAATGCCATAATCATCTTCCCTAACCTCCAAAACATAGGTAAAGACACTAAAATTAGCTTTCTACGTGTCTCGGATCTAGAGATATAGGCTAAAATGCAACTTAGCAGCCATTTTGAATTTCAAAAAGCATATTTTATGCAAATTTATGCAAATTAGGAGTTAAGGAGTAGTTGTAAGCTGGTAATAAAGCCATAATCATGTTCCTTGACCCCAGAAACATAGGTAAAGACACTAAAATTAGCTTTCTACGTGTCTCGGATGTAGAGATATAGGCTAAAGTATGTTCTGCGTGTTTAATTTGGTCTGAAATGGTGCCATTTAGATGTGGAAAGGGGTTAATTTGTATGCAAATTTATGCAAATTAAGAGTCAGTGGATAGGTATAGCTTGCTAGTAATGCTTATAAATCTTCTTCATCCCCAAACGATGGATATAAGGACATTGAAATTAACTTTCCATGAGTATCAGATGAGATTTAGTTTTTAAAATGCAACTTGGGAGCCATTTTGAATTTTTAAAAAGGCTAATTTCATGCAAATTTATGCAAATTAGGAGTTAAGGAGTAGTTGTAAGCTGGTAATAATGCCATAATCATGTTTCTTGACCCCGAAAACGTAGGTAAAGACACTAAAATTAGCTCTCTACGTGTCTCATATCTAGAGATATAGGCTAAAATAGGTGTGTCTCACCATGTGTACTGAAGTCTGATATGGCGGCCATTTTGAATTCATGCAAATTAGGCATTGATCCACCACTTCAATTTTTGTTAATTTTTAGTATGTTGTTTTTATGGCTATTCCAGATTATATGCAAGTGGAATCGTTTCATTCAGTTGCAATTAGCTCTGGGTTTTTTCATATTTTGACTGTACTAAAGTTAATCTGACAAAAAGTGCTAAAGTCACTAATTCTGCCCGACGCTTTCCATTGCACGGTATTCCTCTGTCAGTTAAGATTTTTTTAAGTTCAGAAACTGATTTTTTATCCATTTTGCGGTCGATGAAAGATTGAACGGAATGAATGCAGTAGTGTATATGTTTAGCGTCTAGTCGAATGATCGTGATGTCAGGCTGGTCGCTAAATGAAAATTTTAAGATATTTATTTTTTGTTTTTATTTTTTCATAACCAGATTTAAACATTAAAAAAAATATTTTTGCGTGAAATATATTTTTTATTTTTATTAATAATTCAAATTGAATTAAAACTAACCAAATTAAATAAAATTTATTATAATCTGTACATATTACGCTGATTGGCATCAATTTCAGCGTGGTTGGAAACTAAGTATCGCGAACCTCGCGCGAGCATGACTCTGAACCGGAAGTGGTGATGACGACCCGACGGAGTAAAAATTATCTCGTCTCGCGCATTATGAGATTATTGTTCCTATTAGGGGTAGCGAGAATTAGATGTGGTTATCATATCCTACCCATCTCCTTCAGCTTTGCCTCTAAGTTACAGTTTAAGATTCCTATATTTGCCTGGAGATGACAAGGATGATAGGGACGAGCATGACCTGGCTTAGCTGCTCCATATCAATAAAAATCACCTAAGGGTCATATCTTCATAACGGATGGTCATTTCTTATTCATGTTTGGTGTGATTAAAGTTCATTTTAATCCAATAAATTTCAGATAGCCAGACAAGCGCGTACGCGTACGTCCGCGCGCACGCAAAAATTAAAAATGCTCAGAATCGCTTCAAATTCATTTTGCACACGTTTCAGGCCATTTTAAGAAGTTCAAAAAATTGCACGCGTCCGCGTGCGCATGCGAGTCATACGCGCGCGCAGGTCCCAAATAACCTTAAAACAACGTTTTTTCACTTGATTTGCATTCCTGATACTTTTCTAAAAAAAATAACTATCAATTTAGAACTGATTTCAACTAACCATAAGGTCGGACGCGTGCGCGCGTCTATTGGGCAAGTAATGTAAAAAAATGCAAAAACATGCCCCTTTAAATTGCGCCATAGCTCCTTAGGTTATGAGTTGTAGATGTGAATCCATGACAAAATTTTACTCTTTCGATGCTCTGACGTCATCCAATTCTTATGTGAACTCAAAATTTTGATTTTTAATTTTTGACGTTATATTTTTGTCTTTAACCGAGACTATCTCGCTTATTATTCATCAGTTTTCGCTGAGATTTCGATATGTTGTAGCTGAGACAATTCTCTATGAATATATTATTCATTGTTACTCATTTTGATGAGGTTATCATGGTCTCGATTCATGATTAAAGGTACAATGTCAATTTTTCTCATTTTACGGTATATTCTCTATGGGACATGACCTTTACGTAATTCTCGATTCTACATTCTTGTCTTCTTTGATCAACATCTCCCTTATTTTTGCTTGATTTTTGCCCATCTTTAAGTATGTTGCAGCTGAGAAAATTCTCTATCTTACGCGTTCATAGGTTTTTAAAGCAAATGTCGAAAACATGTCGAAATTTTGACTGGAAAACCTGATATTAGAATTCCGTTTTGAATCTACGTGTTATCTCTATGAGCTGTTTTCAGGTATACCTTCCAAGCACTTGCCTGACATGCTCAAGGTCCCTGGTTCGAGTCCCAGAGGGAAGGGGGGCAAATTTTTCCTTTTGCTTTCTTTTTACATTTCATATTACTATCCTCTTTAACTATATAATTACATATACAGTCACAGTCAATAAAATAAACTGCTGATTTTGGCCCGTTATGACAATTGCAATGCAGTGCACAGTAGTTTATGTACAACCCTATAGAAAATCTGATTAGTTAAAGTGAATTAAAACTTTGGATCATCTTTTCAGTATGCTACGATATCAAATCATCCAATTTCTATGACATTAGTCTCCTATCGAGACGTAAAAATTTTATCAAAAGTCTTACCAACAAATTTATCACAATCCATGTCGAAACCTAAAAGATGTCGACAGACAACCTCATTCGTTAGTGACGAATTCAAATGTCTCATTTTTTTTTTTTTTGCTTTTCTGTCTTTTCTATTGATTTATTCTCTTAATTTTTTTTCACTTCATATTCATCTCTCGATCAATACATAGAAAGCTTGAGGTAGTATAATTGCTTTACAATGTGAAACGTTAATGCGAGTATGCACGATTTATCACAAAAAGATGTCATGGTTTCAACTTCGGGGAGAGTGTCCCCCCCCCCCCCCCCCAAAAAAAAAAGGCAGTTTGTGCTATCTATAGCCTTTCACTGCGCCGGAGCTAAATTTACACGATATAGGCCTATATACATGTATATATTAATTTAACCCTAATAAACCCGGGGGGGGGCATAATGGCCCCCCTTTTGAAGTTTTGGCGGTACTCCGCAACAACTAGATGTATCGATCTTCGTTGACTTTTTTCTCTGATCCATACCGCACGTTTAACTAGACCAGAAATAGCCCAGGTCTTTTAGGGTTAAGAAAGCGGGTTATGTATCAAGACAGGAAGGTTGTATCTTTTTCTTTACAAACTATGTACAGAACTTTACAATGATATCTCACCCTGTATAGGCGTCGCCCCTGGTACCTGCCTATAGAAGCCATGTCTCGTGGACCGGCAAACTGCAAGAAAAATAAACAAGACCATTTTGTCAGTGTAATAGTTTAGAAAGTTAGCATATCCAGAAAGTGATGAACAGAAGGTCGAATCTTCCGTAGATAGGAAGTTAGAGGGAGGGACGTAATACATAAATTTCTAGTATTGGGACTTTAATGAATGTACAACAAAACCGTCTTAATCTCATTTGTTCGTGTGTGTGTGTGGGGGGGGGTGGCGTATACCGACTCCACTCCATTCTGGTATCTAAAATAAGCCACACGAGTTTAGACGAACACTAACATTGTGGAAACATAGATAAACCAGGGTTTGACTATTCATGAACAGGTTTAGGGTAAATTCAAGATACAATTTCTAAAACCAAGCAAATAATCTAAAAAATTGATAACTTAGTAAGGTCTAATCACTCAAACACTTCAAAACAATTATTCAAATGATGGTGCAAAATTGATCCCCCCGGCCCCCTCGGAACAAAAGAAAACAGATAAATTTTTGGATCATATATAACCACGTAAAATAAGTATATTCGCATGGTTAAAATGCAAACTTTCAGCATTCAAAGTCAAAATTTCCTTACTCGGTCGCTATGCTCCCTCGGATTGTAATTATAAACAATTTTTGTCAGTATTTAGAAATTATATATTTCTATCAATCAATTTAGAAATTATAATATATATATATATCATCTATAGATAGATAGATAGATAAATGGATTTTATTATTTTTTCACCTCTTGCAGTTTAACAACTGAAATGAACATGAATTACAATTCAAACATTAAAAAATTACATATATAAGAATCAACACATAAATTATAACTAAAGGAAAAAAAGGAGTAGTGAGATCTTGTCATAGATTGCACTGCCCAGCAAACTCCTACCCCCATTTATTACACCAAGACAACCCCGTCAGACCCTCCTTCTCTCCCCCCCCCCCCCTCCCCCGCCCATACCCAGACCCCAGAACCGGAGTCAGCCATAGCTGGGCATGCCTGCATGTAACGAAAAAGAAACTGGCAAGGCACGGCAAACGCATAGTTAAACACAAGCCACACACATCAACACATCCCTCTTCCAACAAATACACCCACTCATACTGTACACCCTCATGAACCAACACATAATCATTCTCTCTCTCTCTCTCTCTCTCTCTCTCACTCTCTCTCTCTCTGTTTCTTTCTCTCTCTCCCCCCCTCTCTCTCTCTCTCCGTCTCTCCCTCTCTCTTTCTCATGCACATGCTCATCCATGCCCTCTCCCCTCACACACACCTACAAAGCAGTATGCACGCCCCTACATGGACCATACCAGCGTACGAAAACAGTGCAGACATGCCCAGCCACAACAGATCCCCCAGGTCAAGGAAACCATACCTAACACCGAAATTCCACCATACCAGGGCTATGGAAAGATGAAATGCAAAAATATCCATAAACAAGGCGTTTGCGATGTTGTGTCTCGCCCACTTGTGAAAATAACTAGAAATATCGCGATCTGTGATGGCACACAACAGAACTGTATCGAAAGCTCATTGTGAAATAACTGGGATGGAATAACATGTGACACGGTTGCAAAGTTTTGTGTCATAAGAGAGTCTTGCACGTAAACTTTAACCGTTCAACGTTTGACCTGTAATGACCTTTGACCTGACCATGTGACCTCTGACTGGACCATAACATGCAGGTCCCCTTAGTGCATCTACAACCCAAGTTTGATAGATAAGTGTCACATGGTTGCAGAGTTTTGTGTCATAAGAGAGTCTTGCACGTAAACTTTAATGTTTGACCTGAAATGACCTTTGACTTTACCATGTGACCTATGACTGGACCATAACATGCAGGTCTCCTTAGTGCATCGACAACCCAAGTTTGATAGATAAGTGTCACACAGTTGCAGAGTTTTGAGTCATAAGAGAGTCTTGCACGTAAACTTTAACCGTTCAACGTTTGACCTGTAATGACCTTTGACCTGACCATGTGACCTCTGACTGGACCATAACATGCAGGTCCCCTTAGTGCATCTACAACCCAAGTTTGATTGAACAGTGTCACACAGTTGCAGAGTTTTGTGTCATAAGAGAGTCTTGCACGTAAATTTTAACGTTTGACCTAAAATGACCTTTGACCTTACCATGTGACCTCTGACTAGAGCATAACATGCAGGTCCGCTTAAGGCATCTACAACCCAAGTTTGGTTGAAAAGTGAGTCACGGTTGCAGAGTTTTGTGTCATAAGAGAGTCTTGCACGTAAACTTTAACGTTTGACCTGAAATGACCTTTGACCTTACCATGTGACCTCTGACTGGACCATAACATGCAGGTCCCCTTAGTGCATCTACAACCCAAGTTTGGTTGAAAAGTGAGTCACGGTTGCCAAGTTATCTTTCATAACATTTGTGACGGACGGACGGACGGACGACGGACGGACGACGGACGGACGACGGACGGACAACATTTGGATCCCTTAGACTCGCCTTCACCTCCGGTGGGCGAGACAAAAACTATATTTAAAAATTCCCGCAACGACAGTGCTATCCACAACAAGACTCCACTATACTGCCATTAAAATAATAAGACGTTGGATTAAAACATGACAAATATGCATCTTCCAAAGTTCTAAAACTATCAAACTTAAAAAAAAAAAAAAAAAAAGTTCAACCTATCACACAGTGAAACTGTAAGTATTCAAAAAACAAACTCAAACCTCTAAGCCCCATGCATTGCACTATGATACCCAGGTATTGCACTATGGTACCCAATTATGAGAGTCATTTGTGACAATTGACTTAATGTGCTTAAATCATTGATGTAAGCCACAAAGAGCAATTAATCACCAAATCGACCACCAGTTAACCTATTAACCTTTCTATGCGAAAGGGGCAGACACTTGCTTCATTCGGGGAATTATTTTTGCTCCCTTAAGATTCAATTTGCGGTATTGTGATCAATTTTCGTGTAAAAACACCTAGATTTTCTCACATTGTCTCTACATTCATTAACATAATCATATGCCCTTGCAGATAATAGGAGCAGCGTACGCCTATTCCCTGTGTAACAGTAGCGGCAAAAGAAGGGGCAGATTTTTTTCCCAATCACGGGGGGATCATCTTTGCCTCCTCTCTTGATTAACTGCACTACAGGAGCGGCGCCATGGTATTCTGATAGTTGGCAAGATTACACATAGGTGACTTAATTTAGTTTGTAAACGAAAAAAATAGGGGTATTATATAGTTGCATATGCCCACCCCAGTCCTCTATTTCCACATAGTATTCTTTCTTTCTCCCCCTTTTCTCTTATTTTTTTTCTTTTTTGATCACTCGAAAAATCAGGGGGCGGTAGCTCCATACTCCCCCTCCCCCCGGCGCCGTCCATGTAACACCATAATTTAGCGTGTAATATGAATGACTTTCCAGCGTTGAGAAATGCAAGTTTTCAGCACAAAATAATCTTAATTTTTCCCTCAGTAGGGCTCCCTTACAAGACAACAAGAATTTATTTTGATTTGAAATGATGTATAATGAGCTTTCCTTAAAGACATGGCCTCTACATTTCTTTTGCTCGGTCGCTACGCTCCCTCGTGGATTAATGAAAACGTTCTTATAGACTTTAAAAAGTACTTCTCCTTGCAAAAGAGGGGGCATTTCAATAAAATGCCGTTGGGCATGAGTTTTCGTCTGTTAATAGATAAGGGATTGTTTGTAATCCCCCAAA